>JAKCPI010016160.1:0-14839 GCA_023213315.1 Euborellia annulipes
ATTTCTTATTTTAGGTGTTTTTATTGATGTTTGCATTGAGGAGCAAGTTTTATCGCTGCAATTTCTTTCTTTAAAATTTTAAATATTTTCCTATTGAATTGCACCCCTCGAGTACAAGAAAAAAAAATCATTTTTTATAGAATAAAATCTTTTTTTTTTTATATATTTAAAAATTTTACTATTTTTATTTATTTATTCATTTAAAATATTAATATAGGGTAAGAGAAAGTAAAAATGTATTACGTATTCAATTTATTTTATTTAAAAAAATTATCTTTCTCTTTTATATTATTTTCATTATTGAAATTAAAAACAGATCCAACAATCAAATCGGTTTGTTTCAATTACCCATACACTTGCTCTTCGGGAGAGTTCGGCTTTGTTCGGTTGGGAGACGAAGACGAGCGACGACGGCGGCGGCGGCAGCGCTGTCGTCGCCGCCTCAGTAAGCCTGAAGCTTGTGATTACGTTACATCGCTCATCAATTAATGAATGCTTCCTTCCTCAACAATCCACGATACCGACACATCACCTGCCTGAGTGTTCCATGCCTGCTCCTTTCTATTCATCCTCGATATCACCAGGTAAACAAACCCACATTTTGATTAATTAAACAGAAATAACAAAGAAGGATTGTTGGTTGATCCAAGTGGCGTTTCCCTCGCTTGGCTTGGGACAGTCCGAGACAAAAAGAAGTGAACTCATCTTTAATTCTTTTTATCTAATTTGTATTTTAAATTATTTTTATGAAATTATCGAACATAGAATCAATCCCTATTGATTCTCTTTTTTTTGCTTAATTTATAAAATATAAAAAAATAAATGGAAAGAATTTATTATATTTTATACTGCATCTCTTGTTAGTCAAATGGCCTTTTGAAAGTTGTGTTCTTTGCTTCTCACACCAGATTTTTTTTTGTTTACTGACTTGTATTAATAAGAAGCGAGTCCCCTTCTCTCTCTCTCTCTCTCTCTTTATCCATTTCGATTTTTGTCACATACAAAAAAAAAAAAAAAGGAGATTTTATGACGGGATAGAATTATTGTTTTTAATCAAGTGCCTTATTATATCTCTCTCTTTTTTTTTTAATTAAAATTCGGTCATAGTTCACTATTGTTTTATTTTTTTTTATTTAAAGCTTGAAATTACAACCAGAGAGTAAATTACCTACTATTAAATTTTATTTCCTTTGAAAATAAAAAAAAAAATATTAATAGACTTAACATAAAATAAAATTATTATTAACTAGAACCATTTGAAATTTTTTTTTTTTACTTTCTCTTACCTATATATGCTATAGAGAGAAAGTATTGGATTCATTTAAAAAATTTGATGTTGAGATTTTGATGGATATACACGTTTTGAGGTCCCTGAATCCAAAAAAGGGGTTGTCGCGACATGGTCTGTCTGTGAACAAAACATCTCAAAAACTAAAAGAGCTACTAGGTTGAAATTTTATATTTAAGTTAAGCACCTTCCGAACTCGTGTAAATATGCTTTTAAACAAAATCGGCCAAAAAGTACTAGTACTTTACTGATGTAGTTTTTCAGTTTTTTTTTTTTTTAATTTTCTCAAAATTCGCTCCAACCTCGTTTGAAGTAGACTTTACTGATATGGAAGTATCAGTAGCTCAACATCATCTGTGAATCGCGTGGTCAAGTTTGAAACTAAGGTTCTATGGGAAACTAAATATATATATAGACACAAATAATCTGGCGTGACCAGCACGGTGCACAACATTTCCTTACGGGTACCGAAGGGTAAGAGAAAGTTGTGTGCTGTGCCCCACTCAGATTTTCTATTTACAATCTTTCGCTCCTAAGCCCTTAGAAGTAGATAGTTGTAAGGTCACTGTGTTAACCCCACAAAGTCATTGTTGTTTAAACCTAACAATTTATCTTTTATTCAATTCTGAGACGAGGTTTTATTTACCTTTAATTTAAACTGCCACAGCTACACTCGTCGGCACGGGATTTAGGTGTGTTTATGGTTAATTTGAAAAATCTTTAAGTATTTTTTAATATGTTATTAATCACTATCAAATACGTATCCAAATCCAAAAAAGTGGTTTTCGCGACATGGTCTGTCTGTGTGTGGGTGGGTGTGTGTGTGTGTGTTCATTTTTAAGCATGAAGGAATTGAGCTACGAGGTTGAAATTCTATATTTAACTTAAACACCCCCCGGGACCGGAAAAATAAGCTTTTAATCAAAATCGGCCAAAGAGTACTAGTACTTTACTGATGTACTTTTTCAGTTTTTTTCGATTTTCTCAAAATTTGCTCCAACGATTTTTTTTAAAATTCAAAAATCAATTATTTTTTAGATGCTCTTTAAAATGTATATTCTCATTTTGCGATTGAAATCTTCTGAAGCACACTTTACTCTTGTGCTTCATAGGAAAGATAGGAGAAATGGTTGCCATGGTAACAAAATATAAATATTTTCCCATACTTATAAATTTTACATCTGAATTCAAATGTTCCGTACTGTCGGGAACTAAATATATGTCGACACAAAAAATCTGGTGTGACAAGCACAGTGCACAACTTTCGATTACCGAAGGTAAGAGAAAGTTGTGTGCTGTGCGCCAGTCACACCAGATTTTTTGTTTTCAAGCAAATACAAAAAAACAATCTGTCCCAATGATCTTTAATTTTTTTAAAATTTAAAAATGAATTTATTGTTATTGTTAATCACATATTAATTAAGAAATTTTTTAAAATAAGCTTAGATGATTTATTTAAAATTCAACTGTCAAATTAGTTCAGCATTCTTGCATTAGATGGCAGGCTAGTCTAACAGACGATATAGTATTAGCCTATATCTGGTTTATATTTATATATTTTTATGTTTTTATAAAAGATACATAATATATAATAACATTTATATAATTTTTTGGGCATACTTTTTATGACACAGTACGCCATCTTATCGGGAAAAACATGCATTACTACTTCGCTCCCATTCCCCCTTAAACTGCAACGATTGTGGTGACTGTTGCTCTTTTCCGTTGCCAGTCTTTGAAAGACTCATTATCAAATCATTCTATGAATTTTGGATTCTTGTCATAAAGTTGTATATAAATTGTTTTCGTTTTCGGGGGTTAAAAAAAAAAAAATTTTTTTCTCTCATTCAAATGTAATTGCATGGAGAAGAAAAAAAAAATAAAGATAAGAAGAAAGCGAAAGAGGCAAATGATTCCCGTATATATGCCTGCATGCGTGCATGCCTGCATGCCTAGTGGTGTCCTGAATCAAGAGAGAGAGAGAGGGAGAGGAAACGAAATGCAATCTATTACGGAAATGGCCATGTCAAACGGTTTTATTTATTTTACGAAAATACTGATAAAAAAAAACACAAACACACAAACACCGAACGACATTCAACAACGAACATTAACCTATTTATTTACGAAGGTTACATCTGCAATTTTTATTTTATTTTATAAGAAAACGTTGTTTGATGATGATAACAAAATTATATCTCATCATTTCCTGATTCATAAAATTAAATTAAATTAAATAAATTTATTAAAGGCACAAGTCCTCGGTGGCTAGGATCAAACAATTAGAATTTGAAATATTTTTATTAATTTGATTTTTCAATTTGGAAAAAATTTATTTCAATATATGTCCTAGAAACTTCGTGAACTGTCTAGACATTTCATGACCTGCAGATAGATCGTGTAATGGTCCGTCAGTACCACGAAAAGATAGAAATTTTTAGACAGTTGATGACCGTTTTGCCGACCATGTAATATTTGTGACAATACAAAATGAGAGAGCTGATTACAGAATAAAAATATGGTGTGACTCATCGCTAAAGACCGGACTTTAAGCAAAATGCTTATTGCTGAATTTTATAAGCAACCATTAGATATTTAATTTTCTGCACTAATTACTCAAGTACCTCCACGGGTGGTGGGTGACCGATTTTTTTCAAACTCATAGGATTTGAAGATTAGTATCTGGACATCAATTTCCTAAAGCAGTACGATGCACTACTCAAGAACACTCTAGATCAGTGGTTCCCAACCGGTGTGCCCCGGCACCCAAGGGTGCCACGAGATATTTAGATTAAAAAAAATCTGGTGTGACTGGCGCACAGCACACAACTTTCTCTTACCTTCGGTAATCGAAAGTTGGGTACTGTGCTTGTCACACCAGATTTTTTGTGTCGACATGTATTTAGTTCCCGGCAGTAGGGAATATTTGAATTCAGATGTAAAATTTATAAGTATGGGAAAATATTTATATTTTGTAACCATGGCAACCATTTCTCCTATCTTTCCTATGAAGCACAAGAGTAAAGTGTGCTTCAAACAATTTTGAGGGCAAAACGAGAATATACATTTGAAAGAGCATCTAAAAAATAATTGATTTTTGAATTTTAATCAAAATCGTTAGAGCGAATTTTGAGAAAATCGAAAAAAAACTGAAAAAGTACATCAGTAAAGTACTAGTACTCTTTGGCCGATTTTGATTAAAAGCTTATTTTTCCGGTCCCGGGGGTGTTTAAGTTAAATATAGAATTTCAACCTCGTAGCTCAATTCCTTCATGCTTAAAATTGAACACACACCCACCCACCCACACACACACCCACCCACACACACACCCACCCACCCACAGACAGACCATGTCGCGAAAACCACTTTTTTGGATTCAGGGGACCTCAAAACGTGAAGATCCATCAAAATCTCGACATCGAATTTTTGACATGAATCCAATACTTTCTCTCTATATATATATTACATATATACATAGGTAAGAGAAAGTAAAAAATAAAAATAAAGAGGCGAAAAAATAAAGTTTTGCTTAAAAAAAAAAGGTCAAATGATTTTCTCGCAAGGGAAAAAAATTTGCCCCAGAGCGGAAAAAATTTCGTTTTGATACGGAAATAAAAAGGAAGGGTGCCGCAGGTGTGTGATATTATTCCCAACGCACCTTTGGGGTGCCGTGGACTTCAAAAGGTTGGGAAACGCTGCTCTAGATAATCGACTATGAAGATTTCCGATTTGTATAACTAGGGGTCAGCGGCGTAACTAACATTTGAGGGCGGAGGGGGCGAAGCTCAACTGGGGCGCCGTTTTTCGTTCGACCTTTTTGTTTTTTTTTTCTTTTTAGTATTCGAATCTCGTTCGATCTTTTTTTTTTTTTTGTAATTTTACTCCGGATTTGTGATATAAAATCAATTAATTATGTAGATGAGCGCTCCCGAAACGTCGATGAAATAATATAAAAGTTTTTATTTATGCTGGCTGCCTTTCCTCATTGAGCTCCTTAGTCAATGATTTTATTATGAAATTTCAAAAAACAAAAGCCGGAAAGCCGGATGCGCGAGGGGCGCCAAAAGCTTGAGCGCCCCCCTTCGCCTCCACCTGGATATGCTACTTCTAGTGAGCTCAAATGGAAGGGCCTGGAGAAGAATTGGAGGTTTCGCAGCCAAAACATGGCAATATAGATGGGACCGTGCATCTAGACCTTTGCGTTAACTAGTGGCAATCATCTTAATTAGTTGGGAGGTTTTGTTTAATTTTTAAAATAAAAAAATTGCTGTATCCGTGGCTGTAGAAATACATCACGTCAGAAACCAGGAATGAATGTGAAAGTGAAATTTTTTAAATCCGTATTTTATTATTATTATTTTTTTTTAATATTTTATGTTGTTTGCAATGAATGTTTTTATCCCACTAAGTTTGGCAAAAGAACACTAGAGAGCGCTTACTTCGGCTATAGTGCTGCCTCTATATTTCGTGCATGGTCCCCATATAGATGAGAAGCTGTAGGCCTGTATGTAAATTTTAACGTAAAAACAAATTATAATAAATAAAGCTACTATTATTATTATTATTATTATATACAAAATTTCAAAACAATTGAATAATAATTTTTGAGTTTTGGCAGCTTGAGATCAATTTCGATTATTTATTAACTTTATCTACCCAACCTACTACAGTTGGTTGACATAAAATATTTAAAATTCCAAACACACTTGTTTCTGTTTAAAATAAATTAAAAAAAAGGCTATTTCATTTGCAAGTTCATTCATATAATAGTAATAATAATAATAGGAGCTCAGTCATGTCGAGAGAGTTAAGATGGCTGGCCGTCGAGTTCCTCTCTTGATATTTGATAAAGCGAAGCGAAATTTGTCGTAAAATACAATTGGTCTTTTGGGGATTGAAACAACAAAACCATATTAACCCAGATGTAACTGTAACAACGGGGGGGAAGGGATCCATCCCTCTGAGTCTCTCACTGACTCTCAACTAATTGCTCTCTCTCTCTAAAATTTCTGATTTCAAACCATCTTCTCTTAATTTCCTTATTTTCGCACTGACGTCATTAATACGTTGAAAAAACAGGAGGCTCATTGTTAATTGGCGAATTGCGAATCTATTCCCTCTTGGAGTAGGTAAGTTTTTTAATCCCCTGCAGAGGTTTGATTGCGTAACATTTAATATAATTATTACAGATGACTACCTGGGTCCCATTTCATAAAGAAAGACATTGTGAAAATTGTCAAAAATTGACATGAGGCACCCCCCTGGCACGTGACACGAAGCTTTTGAACAAAATCCGCCAAAGAGTACTAATACTACTTTACTGATGTATTGAATACTTTTTCCAGTTTTTTTTTTCATACTAGCCGCGACGCCCGCCAGCTGGCTGGGGCCCCCCCTGTGGCGGACCCTCATCTTTTCTTAATTATGAGAAGCTTCAACGTCTAGACAGGGGGCTTCGGCTGCGGCGGACCCTCGCCTTTTTTTTAAACATTCACACTTTTTTTTTCTCATTCCCACTCACATTCACACAGTCTTTTCGGCAACTCAGGCCATTTAAGACTTTGATGATAACCGTTAATTATTAATAAATCTATTGTGGGTCCAGGCACCATCTGGTACCCAAACGGCTTAAATAAAATCATCGGACTGCCTGGGCCCGAACCCGCGACGTTTAGTATAGGAGGTAGGCACGCCCCTGCATTGGCGTAGCCAGAAATTTCTGATGGGGGGGGGGTCAAGAAATTTTTTCAAAAATTTAAGATTATTTTTAGGGTATTTATAAATCATTTTGTTTTTTTTTTTTAGCTAGAGTTAATTATTATATTTTACTTTCTCTTACCCTATGTGAAATGTAATTTGTATTAAATATCTAGTCATGGCTTGGGTCCCATGGTGGGGGGGGGGGGGGGGTTTGGGGGTTCAATGGCTGGGTAATAAAAATAATAGAGAGAGAAAAAAAAAAAATAATATTATTCTTTTTTAATAAATAGATTCAAAGAGTATGTGAAATCGATTATTTTGACATTTCAATACAACTTTTAAGATCCAAACAGGGGATTATTTCTGAAGAAGGCCCCGAAACGTTGTATCTCATACAAAAAACCTGGAAACAAAGTATTTTTATTTAAAAAAGTTTTAACTCTCTAATTTTGTTGGTCGGTCAAACATCACATGACTCGCGGGAATTGAACCCGGAATCTCCAGTCTCGTTGTGCCAGAGGATCCAATAGCCGGCCATACACGAACGGTTATTTTTGACGGGCCAAGCCCGCACTTCACTCCCGTGGGTTTAACCCACGGGACTGACCTGCCGGCCAAGGCCTGTCTGTCGTCCACTAACGTGCAGGTCGCGTCCGCCAACAAACCCACCCACGGACTTCACCTGTACGTGTGTGGTGTAAACCCGCGGTTTTTCTTCCATTTCTCGCGGGTCTGAGACCTTTCATGCATGCTCGATGGCGAGAGTGACGGGCCACGGGTTTTTCAACATAACCTTACATTTAGGCGGCCATTTTTATTAGATTTTAGTTTTTATCTCTGAATCTGTCTCTGATATATCATTATAACCTATAAAATTGATGTAAAATAATTAAAATAAATTAATAATTATAATTATTATAATAAATTAATAATTATAATTATTAAAATAAATAATTATAATTATTAAAATAAATAAATAATTATAATTATTAAAATAAATTAATAATTATAATTATTAAAATAAATCAATAATTATAATTATAATAATTATATAATTATATTTATTATTATAATTTTAATTATTAATTTATTATAATAATTATAATTATTAATTTATTATAAAAATTATAATTATACATTGATTTTATAGGTTATAATAATATATCAGAGACAGATTCATATCAGAAAAATGGCCGGCTAAATATTAGGTTATGTTGAAAAATTAAATTAAAATAAACCTGTCAATTTTAACTGAGGGTTTGGCCTGCCAGCTAGATCCGCCCGTGTGTGTGCAAGCGTCAGGCCGCGATTCTGGGGCTTTGCCTGCTGTCCGATAGTCCCGCCACTAACGTACAGGCCGCGCCCGCGATTTTCCAAGAAAAACCGTCACCTGTCAAAAAATACCCGTTCGTGTATGGCCGGCTAATAAATGCATTTCTCGCCCAACTATAAGCAGCGAAACATTTATTAGAGGTTGTAGTCTTAATAAATAGCATATTATTTATATAAATTCAAAAAAAAAACAAAATGTGTCACGTGATTTTGAATGGGAACCAAAAAAAAAAATGTTATTATTCATATTTACTTCCGTGAGGAGATTAAACATTCATATTATTATGTATGTTTTGTTTAATGTCTTCTTATTTGAAGCTTTTTATTTTTAAATCTTTTTTATAAATATTCTGAGTTCATTTAACCAGAAATAAATGAATGAATGAATTATTCATAAATTTAAATATAATAGAATTAAACGTCTATCTGTTCCCATCCATAAGTTGAGTTTATCTTTCCTATTATTATTATTATTATTATTATATTCTGATGTTTCGTAGTTAACCGGGGGAGATAAATTAGTTAACGTGTGCATAATTTAAAATATCTGGTGTGACTGTCGCACAGCACACAACTTTCTCTTACCTTTGTTAATCGAAAGTTGTGTTCCGTGCTTGTCACACTGGATTTTTCGTGTCGACATATATTAAAATTTTATATTTAAGTTAGTTATAGAAGGTAGACACGCTACCAACTACTCCATGCCCCGTGGGCAAATGGTTTAAATCGGTCTGTCTGGGGTCCAAACCCGGGGCCCTTGGTTTAGAAAGCAGGCACGCTACCAACTGCACCAAGCCCGAGGGCTTATAAATTTTACATCTTGAATTCTAATCGGTGGAAACTAAATATATCTTGACACAAAAAATCTGGTGTGACAAGCACAGAACACAACTTTCGATTACCAAAAGGATGAGAAAAATGTGACTAGTCGCACCAGATTTTTTTCAAACTGTAAATTAACTTGTCTTTTTATATTATGAATTTAGTATATGATGAGAATGGCCAAAATGTCGGATCAAAGTTCATTTTCTTATACTGGGTTATACTCTCTTTTAATCAAATTGAAACGTTTAAATATAAGATGTTAGAACTAATGATCCGGAAAATCCAATCAAAAAGAAAAAAAAAAAAAAAACTAAAGTGACCTTCCACATGTGATGTGGCCTGTATTTATTTTCTGGCAGTAAATAACCTCCAGGGAGGACCCCGCCCGATTCCTTACCTGGTTCTCTCTCTCTTGGTGACTTATCAGAATACAATCTGATATTCTCTCTCTCTCTCTCTCTTTTAAATAAATATCTAACATACAAGAATTTTATAATAATAAATTTATTTATAACCGAGTGCGACGGCGAGTACCACGCCCAGAAAAGGGAAAAGAAAAAACGTCACTCACCTCCTCTCTCATTGGGCTTGTGTTCAGATTCTTTTTTTTTTTTTTTTTTTTAATCAACACCAAAAAAAGTCTTATATCGTTAAAAGATCCCGTGACCGTCTAAGCTTAGAGTTATATATTCCTAGGTCTTATTTATTATCAACCGTAAAATTTAAAATAAATAGGGTAAGAGAATGCTAAAATTAAATATCAGAACAAAAACGTTAACTTTTAACATTTGTAAACAGTGTTAATTCATTTTAACACCTCTTTGCCTCAAAAAATTAAGAAAAGGCGAGGGTCTGCCGCAGGCGGGCCCGAGCCAGCCGGAGGAGAGTCCAGGAGATCGAAGCTCCCCGGCACGGCTAGTTATTTAATAATTTTAATTGGCTTTAATTTTTCATGAGACAAGACAAAACTCAATTTTCTACCATTTTATGCGCTTCCTCTTTAGAAAATTTGCGGACCCGAGTACTTTTCCGGGACTCTCCATAACGTCCTCTATAAGACTGCAAAATTTATTTTCAAAATTCCAACGGGAAATTGGTCAAACAGAGCGTGACAGACGGACACTCAGGCTCTATCTAGCTATTTTAGGCTCTTAAATTCATATTCTCAAATATTAACTAGATAGGGCTTTGTTTGAAAAGAGATGGAATTTTTTTTTTCAATTGATTGGGCAAAAATTGGCGCCCCCTGGAGTCGTACCAGGAAGAGTAGAACGTAAATTCCCAAAAATATTTGACCCTAGCTCACTTTTTTAGAAAAAATAAACAAAAATAATACTGTAAAGTAAAGTATTTTCTCCAGTGGTCTGGGACTTATGGAGTGATGGTAATTTAATAATTTTAAAATAAAATAAATCTATCACTTGATAATGTGTCCTCGAAACTTTGTCAACAAAAAGTTTTTTTTTATTTAAATATTTTTTTGGCTAAGTCTTAATCAAATTGATGTTTTTTTGGCTGAGATTTACTCAGGATTCGCAGGAACTTTGCAGCCAGGAGATTGAATTTTGTACATATCAAAGTTAAAAAGAAATTGTATTTAATTGCAATGAATATTAAGATACCTAAGATCGTGTATAATTGACAATATTTGCCTTGATGAAGGTCGTGATTGGCGACCGTAACGTCGGCAAATAAAAATTAAATAAAAGATTTTTTTTTATTTAATCTCCTGGCTGCAAATTCCCTGCGAATCCTGAGTCTTAATCAAATTTTCGGAAATTTCATCTTTTGAACAAAGTCGGTCAAAGAGTACTAGTACTTTACTGATATACTTTTTTTTTTTTAGTTATTTTTGATTTTTTCAAAATTTGCTCTAATTGTTTTGATTAAAATTCATAAATCAATTATTTTTTTAAAATTATCTTGAAAATGTCTATTCTCATTTTGCTCTCGAAATTGTTTGAAGCATACTGTACTTTACAGGAAAGATATATCTTTCCTGTAAAGTACCAGATTTTTTGGGAAGACATATATGTCTTCCCAAAGAATCTGGTATGATAGGACACAACTTAACTAGTCACACCAGATTTTTTTTGTTTTTTTTTCGTTAAACATTACGATTGAGTGTTTAATTGAATAAACAAACATACTCTTTCTCTTTCTCTCTATCATGTTAAGAAAGATGTAAAGTTAAGTCACTCAATCGAAGCATATAATCGCTAAGCTTTTTAAATTGTATGGAAAGGGAAGAGTTGGAAGAAGGAAGGAAGGAAAGGAAAGAAAAGAAAGAAAGCAAGGGAATTTAAATTGACATATCTAAATAAATTAAGCTACAAAACTCCGTTTAAACGCTAAACGGGCAGGGCAGCTTGCACCAAACTGCCTCTGAACATAATAACAGGGTCAAAATAAACGCACACACACACACACAGGTGCAAACATAAAAACACACATAAAAAGTATAATAATAACTTTATTTTAGATTATTAATTTAATGTTAGGAATAATAGTAAAAAAAAAAAATATGGGAAGGATAAAGTATAATAATGCTGGTGTACCGGGCTAGGGTGTTCACAAAGGAAGTTCCCTGTTCAAACCCTGGGCGTGCGGGATTTTTTCATTAAATAATAGGTGTTCGCGCCAGACATGGGTCGCGAATTCTCCGCTAGATGGCAGTGGGCAGAGGACAGGAAACCGGAAACCGGAACTGGCTCAGGCTACACTACTAATACCTGACGCCAACTCTCGGACTTGACTTCCGACCATGGCGGATGCCTTGCTAAGAAACTGCGTTCTGCTAATTAGCAAGCACCGCCAATTAACTCTCCGACCCTACAGTAATACTCCCACTTGGTGAATGGTTTAGGGCGGGAATCCCAACTACTTTACTTCACATTATTGACTCCTGCCTATCACCAGAATACTCTTCGTCTTACGATTCGGAACCACGCCAGATTATATCATCCTTCGTCCACTACACCACGCTATTCTACAATCATTTCTTCTATTCATTTTCTCTCTTTTCCTCCAATTATTTACCTTTCCATTCTTAATTACCGGTTATTCCAAATTATCCACCCTTTCGGCCTAAACCAGTTCAAATTATTTATCTCGACCTAAATTCAAGCAAGAAGAAGTATTTTTATAACATCTTTGTGAATAAAGTAATTCTGTTTCAAATTGAACGTCTTTTCATTCCGTTTTCCCAGGAGTAAGTCGGTCTTATGTAAGCTAAAAAATACAGTCCTACCCACCATCTTCCAGCATCAATAGGTTTGTTCGTTTTTCGCAATTGGATGCCCATTGCCCGAAATGTGCTTAAAACGTTGTTTGATTAGAAAAAGTGGGCGGAGTTTGGACGGAGTTAGGGTAACTTCCTCTTAGTTTGATTCTATCCATTCTATCCTTGGGTAATTTCCCAGGTGTTTGGTTCAAAATTGAGCATCCATGGGCAAGCTCCCTAGTCCAGCCCCTCAAGCAAGTGGGCGGAGCCTGGTAAGCACTTGCCCGCTTCCAGGTGTTTGATTTTCTCGCTTTGGGTGCCAGCGGACGCCAAAATTTACACGTGATTCAGAGCATGTGTAAATATATAGGGTAAGAGAAAGTTCTACAGCTTGAAGAGCGACAAGTTAGCGCGGTACAATTTTTTAGAAAAACTCATGTTCGCTTCGAAGAGTTGCTACCTTAAGGTTATTGAGTTTTTAGGGTGGTAAAGTGGCTTACTACTTTATCGACAAGTAGGCGGGAACATATGCTAATTGAAGGAAAACATGTTTTGTCTGGTAAGGTCTGGGTAAGGTTTCGGGCAGCCCAAAGCACACCCCAGAACAGCACAAGAGCATCCAAAAGTAGCCTGAGGGCTATGTTAGTTTTCACATAGCAAGGGCGTGAGAAGGCGTGTATCTGGGGAAATGTGGGCTTGGGCTACTTGTGCCCATCCACGCCGGGCTTGAAACAAACAAACCTATTTATTGTAAACAAATCCTCAAAAAGGCAATGGATTGGAATATAGGATCTCAGCATAATAGCCCCCAGGCAACTCTACGGAGAGAGGGAGTTGCTGTGACATCCCATCCGGTGGAAGGGACATAAAGAAGGTTCCCTTTTTTTTTTTGTTTTTTATTTATTTCTTCCATAGCTTTCAAGTGTGAGCGAAGCGTAGCGCGAGCGCTTGTAAGCTAGTCACAACAATAATAGAACAACATAGCATTAAATTAAATTGTCTTGAGTGAGAAGAATTTTTCTACTGAGTATATAGGATTTTCTTGAAGCATCTTCTTTAATTTTTTCCTAAACAGAACTATATTTTTTGCCGATTTCAATTCTTTGGGAAGAGCATTAAAGATCCTGGGACCCATGCAGTTCGGAGATTTCTCCCCCACTGCCAGGCGCATTCTAAAGTCATCCCGCCTTCTAGTATTGAAAAAATGGACATCTCTACCGGTCTTGAATGAATTTTGAGATTTAAAAGTTCTTAGGCTCATTTCCAAAATGTAGAGTGCTGGTACGGTCAGAAGACCTAACTTAATTTGCAACTTTCCCTCCAGCCAGACATCTGACAGCCTGTTTCTGGGACGTTAGAACCTTCACAACCTTGAAGAACCCCACAGAGTGATGCCATATCTTATTCTTGACTCGATCTCGGCGAAGTAGAAAGACCTTAGTTGATGATGACCTCAAGAAGGCATTTAAGTTGCCTCATTTTATAACAGGCCGAGTTGATTTTTTTAGTCATTCCCATGAGAGGGTTCTGATCTATCGTCACTCCAAGCATGCAGAAATCATCAACGCATTCCACCTCTTTATCTAATAATATTAGGGGCGCTCTACTAAAATCCCTACTCTGCTTGGTGTGACATCTTATATATTTGGTTTTAAGGTTGTTAAAATATAGAAAATTTTCACAGAACCAGGATGATAATGTATCCAGGGTGTCACTACACTTTGCAAAAAGCTCCCTCTTCAATACGGTAGTGTCATCCGCAATGTGGCAAGTTTTCTTCTCTATGACATCTATGGGGTCGTTTGTGTATAATGAGAACAGTACAGGAGCCATTACTGTTCCCTGAGGGACTCCTACATTTAGTCTTGCATTGTTCGAAAGGAGTAGGCTACACGTCGGTGCTTAGGGAGTCCCTCCTCAACAAGGACATCCTCCATAGCTTAGATAAGGTTGGATACCAGGAAATGATGTTACTTCTCGGGGTTCCGGTAGATGGCTACGGCCCAGAGGCCGGTTCGGCTTGAGTGTTTGTGTCTGCGTGATAAAGACAGACAGACAGATATACGGACACTCCGTCACTGTATATATAGAAATTGGAAACTGGAACGGGAGCCTTCCCAGGAACAGCAGCCAGGAGTAAATAATAAAACTCTATATTTCGTTGCCGACGTTTCGGGTGCAAGTCACACCCATCCTCAGGGCCTATAGGTAACAATTCTTTATTAGTAATTAATTAATGGTTGCCATCCAACAACACAGAAAAATATCATGCAACAACAGAGAAGACACCCACGGCCTAAGAAACACATATGAATCTCTGATTAAATCTTATAAAAAATAACATCAACAACATAGCGCCCTTAAAAATAATTAAAAAAAGAGGAAAAAGAAAAAGGGAAAAAATCAAATTACTTATATATTAATTTATTAATAAAAAAAAATCTATCCTTAGTTAAATTAAAAATAAGTA
>JAKCPI010016161.1:0-11022 GCA_023213315.1 Euborellia annulipes
TGGAATTTAGTGTAAATTAAAAGGTTGTCTCAAGTTATCCACCCTCTTAGTTAGAAGGGAAGGGAAATTATAAATCTGAACCTCTTCCTGGTTACGAGTATGACGAGATCATTCCGATAGGAAGGGCCAGAACACTCAGGGGAAAAATAAAATAGGCTACTAATTATTAAATCGACGTTTCAATCAAATGCATCTCAAAACCAAAAACTGTTAAAGAATTATATTTTAAGGTGCGCGTCTCGGGGTGCTAATTTTGGGACTTTCCAGGGGCCACAATTTTGAAGCTATCGACCTCAAATTTTTTTTAAATTAAAGCTATTTAAAATATCTACAACTTATAGAAGCCCTTTTTTTGATTTTCAAAAAAAAAAAAAATTTTTTAGATTAATCGCATTAAATAAAAGATATTAAAAAAAAAAAGGAGCTCTATAAGTTGTAGATAATTAAATTAGTAATCATTGTGTTAAAGAATAATTAATTTTTTGCCTTTAATTAATTAGCTGGAAAGTCTAGAATGAAATGGATCAAGTTGCGTGTATTCTAATGGGGGAACACTAACGCCATCTGGTGCCGCCTCGAGTCAATCGTGTTTTAACGGTTTTCCGAGACGCGCACCTTAAACACTGCTAGAAATTATAACAAATAATTTATAAAAACAAAAGATAACTTTATATTTTATTTTGTTTAAAATTTATTGAATTCATTTAGAAGGGGGATCGTCCAAAACTCCCCCTCCCCCTCACTCTCGCACTTTCTGGCTACCGTCCTGGTATGAATAAAAGCGATCATTTTGTATTTTTGAAACAGATCTGTTGTCTGCTTCCAATATTTTGTCACTTATCGAAAATTTAGTATTTTATTTTCTTCGCACAAAAAAAAAAGGTGCTCCGCCACTTCTTTCTTATTAATATAATATAAGATTAACAAGTCCAAGCCAATAAATAAATACTCTAAATAATCTAATAATCTTCCATTTTTTTCTTTTTTTACTTTATCTTACTTATATATTTAAACTTCACTATGTAAAAAGTTCATTGATTCAAAATCTCCATAGGCTCTGTGTATTTTAAATTTTGTCTACTTGCAATAAACTATGGTTATTTTTCAAAATTTTAATCTCATATTTGGATATTTTATACACAATAGAGAATCCTAAATAAATACAAAATTTCATAAGAATTGGAAAAAATTATTTAAAATGTGTAAAAAGTTCAAAAGGGGAATCGAAATTAACATGCAAATCCCCATAGGGATTTAACATTGGCTCTATGAAAGGAAGAGTCGGAAAATGAATTTGAAAAATCCAAGATACTACATCAGCAAAGTATTGTGTAAGGCCTGGGTCTAAATGGCCTTCGATGCCGAAAAAGACCTTAAATAAAATAAAAAAAAGTGTAGTTTAAAAGAGAAAAAAGGCATGTGGCGTAACCAAATCATCTTACATATAATAAATAAAAAAAGCCTCTAATAAAGCCTTTTAATCTTTTCTTTTTGAGAAGAAAAATTAGAAAATAAAATAAAATTACAGCAGAAGTTATATTTTTTTTTAAATGTATAATTAAAATCAAAAATAAATTAAGCTTTCGTCCTTTATATTAATATTAATAAGTAATATTCAGAGAGAAGCTTTGGGTGAATGGTAATGAAAAAAAAAAGTTTTAATTTAATTATTATTGAATGATTTAATTAATGAATTCTGATGTAGGATTTAAATTAAAGGTCGATAAGTCAGAAAATATTCGTAAATTAAATTTTTTCCAGTAGGGAAAAACTTTTTGTTTATTAGTAGCTAAGTTTAATAAAAAAAAAAAATATCATTATGAGCGTGCCTAAAGACAGGGTAGAGGAGAAATATCTTCACAATAATTGACCCAAAAAATCTGGAGGAATATTATTTGTAAAATATTAGGGTATATTTCCATGTTTCAGAAATCTTGTATCAATACATTTATTAACGATTAAGTAAAACAAAAGAGGAGGCAATGGCTAAGCTGAGGATTACGGAGTCCGAAGCCTCAACACGGCTCGGGTTCGAATCCAGCTTGCCGCAAATAATTCAAACATCCAGTCAAAGGGTAGGAAATGGGTACCGTGGTATCACAAAGGGCCTAATTGGCCTAAGTGGGTTCCCTCACTGGGAACGGCCACTTCAACCTAACCTAACCTAAGTAAAACAAAAAGAAACTTCCTTACAATTTTTATAATTCGTTTAAAATTGTTACTTTCTCTTACCTATATATATATATTTTTTTTTTTTATTTTGGGGGAGAGAGAGAGAGAAAGTATTAGATTTATGACAAAAATTTGATGCGAGATATTGGAGTCAAAACATGAAGAAATTGAACTACGAGGTTGAAATTTGATATTTAAGTTAGGTACCACCCTGGCACGTACCACGAAGCTTTTAATCAAAATCGGCCAAAGAGTACAAGTACTTTATTTATGTATGTACTTTTTAAGATTTTTTTCGATTTTCTCAAAACTCGGTCCAACGATTTTGATTAAAATTCATAAATCAATTATTTTTTAGATGCTCTTTAAAATGTATATTCTCATTTTGCTCTTCAAATCTTATGAATCACACTTTACTCTTGTACTTCATAGGAAAGATAGGGAAATGGTTGCCATGGTAACAAAATATAATTTTTTTTTTTTAACATTCACACTCACAATCACACACACATTCACACAGTCTTTTCGGCAACTCAGGCCATATAAGACTTTTAACGATACTAGTATGTTTTAATATATCTATTAGGGGTCCAGGCATTTCTATTTAAGCCATTTGGCATCCATTTCCCTGGGGTCCGAACCCGCGACGTTCGGCATAGAAGGTAGGCACGCTACCAACTACTCCAAGCCCCGTGGGCATAATTATTTTTTTTATGTTTTATATTTTACATCTTGGATGCAAATGTACCCTACTGTCGGAAACTAAATATATGTCGACACAAAAAATCTGGCGTGACAAGCACGGAACACAACTTTCAATCGTCATAGGTAGAGAAAGTGACCAGTCACATATAATTCGTCCCGTTGAGGTTTGAAAGGTGTAAATTATGAGGATTTAAAATTAGAATATGCAATATGAAACACCCTGTATAATAGACCTAACAAACTTTTGTCTTTGATTTAATTATTATTAGCCTTTTAAAATCATGTCGAAAGTTTTGTAACGTTCCTAAAATATGAATATATTAATTAATTAACGGTTCGAGCTGATATTTAATATTTTATAAATTTTGAAATATACTATCTCCATCTCTCTTTCTTTTTCAATGACTCGGGAATTAAAAAAAAAAGAATGGGAAAAGTGAAAGGAAAGAATTCGTCCTTTATATATTATATATCTAATATAACTCAACTTTGCCTAAATAAATGTGCAAATAAGCTCTATCTCTTTTCAGATAGAATAATTAATTCAAATGAATTTATGAATAATTTTTTTTTTATATCCAAGTTTTTTTTTACAACATTAATGAAATTAATTTTATCATAATAAAAGATAATTTATAATTTATGAGAGAGGCGTTTGAAAAGTCACTGATTTTGGAATTCTATTTATTTTTTGATATAGACATAAAAGGTAAAATAAAGGTGGCGAGTGATAAAATAATAAAACTTTTATCACTTTTGATTCAGAAATTGTAGCTTAATTTAAAAGAAAAATCTGGTGTGACTGGTCGCACAACACACAACTTTCTCTTACCTTCGGTAATCGAAAGTTGTGTTCTGTGCTTGTCACAACAGATTTGTTTTGGGTCGAGATATAATTAAAGGTGTAAAAAAAAAAATTTTATTTTAAACACTCACACTTTTTTCACATTCACACACACACACACACAGTACACACACTTTTCGGCAACTGAGGCCATTTGAGACTTTAAACGATAACCGTTATTATGAAAATATATATATTGGGGTACAGGCATTCTTATTTAAGCCATTTGGATGTAAAAATTGTAAACATGAAAATTATATTTTGTTAATTACCATTGCAACCATTTCTCCTATATTTTTCCTATGAAGTACAGTACAAGGGTAAAGTGCGCTTCAAAAAATTTTGAGAGCAAAATAAGAATATACATTTGAAAGAGGATCTAACAAATAATTGATTTTTGAATTTTAATCAAAATCGTTAGAGCGAATTTTGAGAAAATCGAAAAAAAAAAACTGAAAAAGTACATCAGTAAAGTACTAATACTCTTTGGACGATTTTGTTCAAAAGCTTCGTGTTACGTCCCATGGGGGTGGCTAATTTAAATATAAAATTTCAACCTCCTAGCTCTTTTTCTTCTTGAGATATTTTGTTCACAGACACACACACATACACATCCACAGTAGTAAAATGATATTCATTCAAAAATTTCTATAACTCTCCGAATTTTTTAATTGTTAAAGTTACGTTTGTCCCCTTTGAGGGAGGATATTCAAGTTTATAAAGACCCTCTGGCTAGAGGGCGAAGAGGCTAGTATTATTATTTATGTAAATAGATAATAACAGAGTTCATAGAAATTTTAATTAACTATCTAAAATAAATTTAAATAATTTAACTATTTTAAGCCTTAAAATTTTTGTCCAAAAAATATAGATAGCCTACCTACAAAAAAATTAGGTGTTGGCTGTGTCTTCTACACAGCCGGTGGCTTTTTAACGTGACAACGTCTTTTGCTTGACTTCAAAAAATTTTTTTTTCTCTTACCTATATTGAAATATAAAGAGAGAAAGTATTGTTTTTTACTTTCTCTTACCTATGTATATATGTAATATATATATAGAGAGAAAGTATTGGATTCATGTCAAAAATTCGATGTCGAGATTTTGATGGATCTTCACTTTTGAGGTCCCCTGAATCCAAAAAGTGGTTTTCGCGACATGGTCTGTCTGTGGGTGTGTGGGTGGGTGGGTGGGTGTGTGGGTGTGTGTCAAATTTTAAGCATGAAGGAATTGAGCTATGAGACTGAAATTTTATATTTAAGTTAAACACCCCCGGGACCGGAAAAATAAGCTTTTAATCAAAATCGGCCAAAGAGTACTAGTACTTTACTGATGTACTTTTTCAGTTTTTTTCGATTTTCTCAAAATTCGCTCTAACGATTTTGATTAAAATTCAAAAATCAATTATTTTTTAGATGCTCTTTCAAATGTATATTCTCGTTTTGCCCTCAAAATTGTTTGAAGCACACTTTACTCTTGTGCTTCATAGGAAAGATAGGAGAAATGGTTGCCATGGTAACAAAATATAAATATTTTCCCATAATTATAAATTTTACATCTGAATTCAAATATTCCCTACTGCCGGGAACTAAATACATGTCGACACAAAAAATCTGGTGTGACAAGCACAGTACACAACTTTCGATTACCGAAGGTAAGAGAAAGTTGTGTGCTGTGCGCCAGTCACACCAGATTTTTTTTACTAGTAGTTTGTTTTCATAAATAAACATGTTCAAACATTTTCATTGAAACAATATATGACAGGTGTGGCTTTTTTTTTATCCATTAAAGGCGACTTATGCTTAAAAAATGAGGTTTTTCGAGAAAAAAACTAATTTTAGCGTTAATTACTGGGGATTTTTTTATTTATTCTATTAGAGGTTATCTTTCTGCACCAAATGACATCTCATTTAGTCAGATCTGATTAGCCGTTCGGAATCTACAGGGGTTTAAAATTTCGAAAAACGAAATCCCGCCGAGCGCTCTCATGCGGTAAAATGACGTCATATCAAAAAAATGAAAAAATTACCTCTGGGCATTGGACCACTCTTTCTAAAACTATATTTAGATTTAATGTAGCTTTTATGGTCAAGTAGCTAGGCGTTACATAAATAGGGCTATTTTTCGATATTTTTTTGCCTAAAAAATGAGGTTTTTCGAGAAAAAAACCAATTTTGGAGTTAATTACTCGGGATTTTTTTATTTATTCTATTAGAGGTTATCTTTCTGCACCAAATGACATCTCATTTAGTCAGATCTGATTAGCCGTTCGGAATCTACAGGGGTTTAAAATTTCGAAAAACGAAATCCCGCCGAGCGCTCTCATGCGGTAAAATGACGTCATATCAAAAAAATTAAAAAATTACCTCTGGGCATTGGACCACTCTTTCTAAAACTATATTTAGATTTAATGTAGCTTTTATGGTCAAGTAGCTAGGCGTTACATAAATAGGGCTATTTTTCGATATTTTTTTGCCTAAAAAATGAGGTTTTTCGAGAAAAAAACCAATTTTGGAGTTAATTACTCGGGATTTTTTTATTTATTCTATTAGAGGTTTTCATTCTGCACTAAATGACATCTCATTTAGTCTGATCTGATTAGCCGTTCGGAATCTACAGGGGTTTAAAATTTCGAAAAACGAAATCCCGCCGAGTGATCTCATGCGGTAAAATGACGTCATATCAAAAAAATGAAAAAATTACCTCTGGGCATTGGACCACTCTTTCTAAAACTATATTTAGATTTAATGTAGCTTTTATGGTCAAGTAGCTAGGCGTTACATAAATAGGGCTATTTTTCGATATTTTTTTGCCTAAAAAATGAGGTTTTTCGAGAAAAAACTAATTTTGGAGTTAATTACTCGGGATTTTTTTATTTATTCTATTAGAGGTTTTCATTCTGCACCAAAAGACATCTCATTTAGTCTGATCTGATTAGCCGTTCGGAATCTACAGGGGTTTAAACTTTCAAATTAGAATTTACCGCAGCACGGTAAAATAAAATGGTAGGAAAAAAATAAATGGTGAAATCTTTAGCTGAAAACTCATTTTTTCTAACCGTATATTCCCCATAATTATATCTCTTAAGACAGAAGAGTTATTAAAGCCGATAAACTTTTTCGTGCATGCCCCTCTAACCTGCCTCTATAGACACATGATTTGTAAGACGTTGTCACGTCAAAAAAAAATTCCTAAAAAAAATCTCTAACTTTAAAATTCCTTTCGCAAAAAATTAAAAAAAAAAAGATTAGAGTTACGAAGGTGTTATTATTTCTCTATTAAAAACATGAATAAATCGAAAACTTTAAATTGGAAAGAAGAAAAAATTTAGATAGTTTAAATATTTTATAATTTTATCATCAATTCTCGGACAATGGAAGGAATATTAAATATGAAAAGTAGAAAAAAAAGAAAGAAAAAAAAAGAAAGAAATAGAGAGAGAGAGAGAGAGAGAGAGCTGAATATAATTTAAAATTAAAAAATAAAATAAAAAAAAATTCTAAATAAGAGTTTTGAAGAAGAATAGAATTAATCAGATTTCAAGTATAAATTAACGTTGGGAAGCAGTGATGGAGTAGGGAAGAGGTGAAGAGAAGAGAGAGAGAGAGGGGGAGGAGGGAGGGGGTTTAAACTCAAGAGAGGGGAAGTGTGGCGGCTGAGGGGAAGGCAGGCGGAGCGTGCGCAAGCAAACGCTCCGAGGATATATAATGCCCACCCTGTATATTTATGAGTTCAACCCTTGAGCATTTGAGCTCACACCTCTCACATATGAAAGAGAAAGAGAGAGGGACTCCTACACAAACGAAAAAAAAAAAAAAAAAAAAAATTATAGATATGAATTAACATGGCCTGTATATAATTTCGAATAAAAAAAAAAAGCGAGAGGGGAGAGACGAAAAGTTGCGAGTCTTCAATAAAATTTATTACTAAAACAAATTATGAACAATTATACCTTTTGAATGATGATATATTATTGCTTTAGAAATGTTAAATTAACGAAATAAATTTCACTATTTTTTTTATTTTTCTTACTTTTTTTGTTAAGTGCGCGTCTCGGGGTGTTAATTTTGGGATTTTCCAGCGGCCACAATTTTGAAGCTATCGATCCCTCAAAATTTTTTTTTTAATTAAAGCTATTTAAAATATCTACAACTTATAGAAGCCCTTTGTTTGATTTTCGAAAAAATAAATTTTTTTTTTTAGATTAATCGCATTGAATAAAAGATACTTTAAAAAAAATTCGCTCTATATCTTATAGATAATTAAATTAGTAATCATTGTGTTAAAAAATAATTAATCTTTTACCGTTAATTAATTAGCTGGAAACTTTAAAATGAAATGGAATAAATCCCTTGTATTCCTATGGGGAAAACTAACGCCATCTCTTGCCGCCTCGAGTAACTCGGTAGTAAATCGTCTTCTAACGGCTTTTCGAGACGCGCACCTTAATTTATTTATTTTATTTTGAAATTCCTTACAAGACGAAGACACAACTCAAACCCAACCGGTTTCTGGCCATAGCCACCTACCGGCAACCCGTGAAGTTACATCATTTCCTATCTCTAACTCCTTCTCCTGCGTTCGTTTCTAACTAGTGAACTAATCCTTGTTTCTGGTTCCACCCAATTCCTTATATCCAACCTCTTCTATGCTATGGAGGATGTCCTAGTTGAGGAGGGACTCCCTCAGCACCGGCGTGTAGCCTGCTTGCTCCTTTCGAAGAATGCATCACTGAGAGGGAACTTTCTTTACGTCCCTTCCACAGGACGGGATGTCACAGCAACTCCCTCTCCTTGTAGAGTTGGCTATTGTGGTGAGATCCAATATCCAGTGGCTGCTTGAGAATGTGTTTATATTAAATATTTTTATTTAATAAAAAAATCCTGCATGCCCAGGATGTGAACACGGATCATGGAGGGGTCAGCTCTATGGGAAGAATGTTTATAAGTTTCTTTTAGTTATATGACAAGTGGCTAGATGGCAATACTAGGCTAGTTCAAAATTTATCCTGTAGAGTTCGTCCAATCTTGATTGTGTTTGATCTGTGACACGGATCCTCTTTGTAGAAGCCGACACCCTAGCCCGTTACACCAGCGAGTCGTCCCGTATTTATGTTAATATATAGGCCTAGAGAGAAACTAATGGAGCCATGTCAAAAATTAGATGTCGAGATTTTGATGGAAATACACGTTCCAGTGTACAGTGTGTCTCTGTGTGTGTTCTAAATAAAATATTAAGGAAATGAGCTATGAGAATGAAATTTGATATTTAAGTTAAGTACCACCCTGGCACGTACCACGAAGCTTTTAAATAAAATCGGTCAAAGAGTACTAGACTTTACTGATGTACTTTTTCAGAATTTTTCGATTTTCCCAAAATTCATTCTAACGACTTTGATTAAAATACATAAATCAATTATTTATTAGATGCTCTTTTAAATGAATATTCTTATTTTGCCTTCAAAATTTTCAAGCACACTTAACTTCCTAGGAAATAAAAGGAGGCCATTGTAACAAAATGTAAATATAGTTTATAAATTTTTTAGCTTTAATTCTAATATATCCGCGCAAACTAAATATATGTAGGCACAAAAAAAACCTGGTGTGAAAAGTACAGAACAGAATTTTCAATTATTGAAAGGAAGGGAAAGTTTTATGCTGTGTGACCAGTCACAACGGAACTTCTGGCGGGTGGCGTCAAGAAACCAGCGTGTGGAACGTCCCCGGTTGCCATCAATACAATTAAAATAAAATACATAACTTCTTCATAAACCCCTAAATGGTCTCAGCAGGCGAGAGAGAAAAATTTTTTAAAAATAGTTTTTTGTTCCATTAACCATAAAAATATTGGTCTTTTAGTATAATATTTATAATAAATAGTAGATGTTAATCAAAATCACCGACTATTCTGTCTTTACGCTTTGTAATTATTATGATTTAATTATAATAATTGAATAAGTTAAATGAATACGGAATAATCATAATAGCTTTATAGAACTGGACTAATTAGTTATCATAATGTTTTAAGAGCAATAAAATATTAATTGTATTACTGTAATAATAATAATAATAATAATAATAAATTATAATATTATTATTATACACTATATATTGTAATTCATTCACACGTATTTTCTCATTATTATTAAAAGATCAAGTGGCAATTGAATTTCAAGTATAATTGGTGAATGGAAGGGGAAATAGAGTGAAAGAGAGGAGGGAGGCGAACAAATTGAACTAAAGTTTAACGAATGAATAAGCAACAACAGCATGTAGGAATTATAATAATAATAATAACATTAATATTAATAATCAATTAATGGCGGATTATAGAAACTATGATGGAAAAGGAATATTTTTTTTTTGAATTAGGCCTAATAAATAAAATAATAAAGCATGGTGTGGCCAACAAAGAACCACAAACATAGGTTTGAGCATTTTCATCAAACGATGATTAAATTGAGGTATCAAAGAAGGCCTGGTTATCATTTTACTAGAATAGTCCCAAACCTAGGAGATTATTTAATGTTTTTTTCACTTGGCTTAATTTAATTATTATTGTAAAATAGTGAAAGGAGCAGGAGCAGTCTAAATAAAGCCTCCATTTGCTTAACAATCACGTTTCAGGTCCAATTTATTGTTATAAATCTTCAGTTTTTCAACATTGTTTATAGTTATAGGCAGAGAATACATATCCTTAAAATGTATCCTGTGTGAATCGGACGTAAAGTTCTCCCTTGTTTATTTTGTATTCTTCTAACTAACCCAAGAATTTTGGAAGAATAAAATTGACTCGAAACGTCTTAATTGATTGTTCAAAAATCGGAGGCTTTTTATTTCTTGTTGCTCCTGCTCCTTCTTCAATTACACAGCTACGGATATCATTAGCATATCTACACTAAAAAAAAAAAAAAAAACTATCTTGTAAAATTAAACGGAAATCCTTTAAAAATTTTCAAGAAACCTTCCCATAAAATTGATAAAGTTTGCTTTTATTTATACAAGAATTTTTGACATAATAATCCCGTAAAATTGGGCAAGGGTTCTTTTATTTTGACAACAAATAAAAACACTCACACTTTTTTCTCATCGAATAAAAATAATAAATATTAAAAAATCTGGTGTGATTGATCGAACAGCACACAACTTTCTCTTACATTCGGAAACCGAATTTGATATCCAAATGGCTAACTTAAATATAATTTAGATGAACCTCAGGAACCTTTTTCACAATATTCAATAGAATTCGGACTAAGAGGGTCAGGAGTTTTTTAAACAAAACTTTATCCAACCTCCTAGATCTTT
>JAKCPI010016162.1:0-67151 GCA_023213315.1 Euborellia annulipes
TTCTTTTGACTGAACTCTAGCCATGAAGATAGTCGCATAGTCGACCGAAACGTCGCTGTGGGTTCTTAAATAAAGAAATTAACATAGCTGCTCGACCTTTTATTTTCTACTAAAATTATATGATGCCCAGTTTATTACATTTTATTTAAAAATAAATATTTATTTAAAAATAAATATTAACAAGTGCCTATAAAGTTTCCAGAAATTTTTTAAATAAAATAATTTTATTTAAAATAACCTTGCAACGTAATTATTTATTTTTAAAATATTAATTAATTTAAATTTATATCTAAAAAAAAGCTGACTAAATTTTTAAATGGTTGTATTAAATGTCTATGATGATATGAGTATACTAAATAATTTGTAATAAAATTTAAATATATGTGACCGTCCACTTGAAAAGTTACCAAATCTATACTGGGCTAAATTTTCAGGAGAGCCGATTAGAAAAAGTTTTTTTTTATTATTGATTTCGATTCTCTAGTTCTTCATCTTATATGATGAAATATTCGATCCATCAGAATATATTTATTTTATTTAAAAAATATGAAAAAACAAGACTTTAAACTCATTTTTCTCAAAACTAGGTTTAAAAATTCATATCTTCCAAGCAAAAAATGATACAAACATTCTAAAAATGCCGACTTGCTGGGCAGGGTGTGTTCCGTACAGAAAGCATAAAAACTCTATTAGGACCCCGGTGAAGATTTGGTACCTTTTCATGAGGACGGTTATATATCTCAGATAGATAATTGAATATGTTAGCTTATCAAAAAAAAGTAAAAATATTGAAGAATGGAAAACATACATACCGTATTCATAATACTTCTTTCGAAGAATCAACCTTAACCCCACTTTTGGGAATATCGTTTAGGGTTCTTTTTCACTGTTTAAAAGAGCATAAAGAATGCTTAGGCTTGTAATCCCATTTTCTGAAGAAAATAAATTCAAAATTAGATAAGAAATTTAGAAAAAGTCACCGCTATATAGATAGCTAATAATTAATGCCGCTAATACAACAATATTCAGTTGATATGAATTTTTACTTACCATTTAAGGTTTCGCTAATATTTGATAGTCCCCAATCTTCTAGAAGATCATCTAATTCCATCATATTGTTTGATGAGATTGTGTCTATTATAAATAAGCGAAATGCACAGTTGAGATATAAAATAATAATATATTGATGAAAGCGCTTGGATCATGTACAAAATGGCTGCGCTAGAAATAACTGCTGTCCGACTGCTTCCAACTAGTAGAGAAAGGGAGCTGGAAGGGGAGGCTTTTTTTGTTTTAATTTCACTTTTCTCTGTTAGGGGCGCACTTGTCACTTTTAAATAAATTTGATATCTTAACTATTAATATATTGATACTTGAGAGAAATTTTAGTAAATTTACTATTAAAAAATATTGTTTTGGATTAAACCGCAGCTTTTATTTAAAGCAAACAAAATGTATGTTTTATTTTAAGTGACATTTAATTAAATAGAATAAATTACTCAAATAAATTTTTTGCTTATATTAAATACTTTAAAATTTTTTCACTATTAATAATATGTCGACGTATATTTATTATAAATAAAATATCTTTAATACAAATATATTTTACTAAAAATGCCCAACTCTTTCAATATATTAATATTAAAGAAATTTTTTTTTACTGTGTAGAAAACACAAGGATGAGACATAATATTGTCACTGTACTAGTACTTTACTGATGTACTTTGTCACTTCTTTTCAGTGGCGTAGCGAGCTTAACTGGCGCCCGGGGCACAATACCTTTTTAGCGCCCCCCCCCCATTCGAAAACCATATTATATGTAAAATATACTCGCAAATTAATAAATAAATAAATTAAAATAAATAAAGTCATAGGATCAAGCTAGGCTTTAAATTTGAGACAAAATTATCCGTTTGTTATCTTTTTGCGGACATTTGGAGCCCCTTTGTGAGTAGCGCCCGGGGCATGATGACCACCCTTGCCCCTTTTCGCTACGCCACTGGTTCTTTTTCAATTTTCTCAAAATTCGCTCCAACGATTAAAATTAAAAATCAATTATTTTTACATGCTCTTTAAAATGTATATTCTCATTTTGGCCTTGAAATGTTTTGAAGTACCATTTACTCTTGTACTTTAGGAAAAAGTCAACACTTTTTTCCGATTTTCTCAAATTCGCTTCAACGATTTTGATTAAAATTCACAAATCAATTATTTTTTAGATGCTCTTTAAAATATATATTCTCATTTTGCTCTTGGAATGTTTTGATGCCTTTTTATTTTATTTATTGAACTAGCTGTCACCCCTTTTAGTCATTTGTCTAAAGGTTGTTTTTAAGAGCAGCTATTTACAGTGACATGAACGTGTGGGCCGCAATATATGAATAAAAAATTTTTATTTAACTTGGTTAATTTTCAATTGCAAAAAAATAAATATATTAAAATGAATAGAGATTAGAATGTTTTATATATTCCCATAGTTCATATCGAAAGTATTTAAATAAAAAGAGATTAATTGTCAGCATGAGGGTCTTTATTGATCATAAATATCAATTTTACGGGCTTAGCGAAAATTTAAAAAAAAAATCCCTGATTAAGTCATCATAAATCAGATTCTAATTCATATAAAAAAAAAAATGATAAAAATGAAATGTGTGATTATAATAAAAAAAAAGTTTTCTAATCGGAAATAAAATTATTCCAGGGGGAAAATTCTCTCGGTATCATTTAGAATGAATATTTTTCTTTTTTTCATAAATATTTATAAATAAATATAAATTTTTTTCTTATAAAAAAACCATCCCTTACCTTTATTAAAATTATTGTCTTTTTCTTATTTTCATTTTCTTGTTTTTCGAATTATTATATTCAAATTTATTCATAATTCAAGAAAAATTTTAAATAAAATTATACGTTTGTGACCTCAAGAGAGAAATAGTTTTAAAATAGAATTTCTCTCTTTAAAAAAATGATACAAGTGAATATAGCTATCTACTATTATATTCATTTTTTTTTTAAATAAATAAAAATAGAAATGGTTAGCGAGTGCCGATCTTTCATCGGATCGCGAATTATTCATTCGAAATTGAATTAATTCATGACCCTTCAAAGGATGTCCTATCAGCTTTAATGAATGGTCCTCAGGGAATTGATCCTAAAAGGACTAACATATATAAACCAATAGATGCAGGCAGCCAGGTGGGCTGGCTGGCTGATGCATTGCTTTTACCATCAACGGACTCAGAGAGGGACTCAAATGTCCCCCCCCCTTCTATTTTTTGAATCTATATCCATTTAATGTTTTTAAAATGATTTTATTAAAAAAATACAAGCGTATGAATTGTTGAATAATTTTATGGTTGGCAGTTATATACTTGAAATAAAATCAATCCTTAGTTGAGAGTTTAGAGGTGTTTTTATTTTAAATAAATATGCTTAGATAACTGTAAAATTTTATTTTTAAAAATAGTTCCTTAAGGGGGAAAGGGAGCGAAGTGGTTACGCATGTTTTTCCCGATAAGATGGCGTAGTGTGTCATAAAAAGTATGCCCAAAAAATCAAGTAATTCAAAAATTTGCCAAGAGATGTCAGAATGGTAGCTAATAATATTTAATGCGTTTTGTTGATCTTCATTGATCTTTTAACAATAAATACTTTGTAAATGTTATTATATATTATGTATCTTTTATAAAAGCATATAAATATGGTATATAAATATAGGCCAGATATAGGCTATATTGTCTGTTAGACTAGCCTGCCATCTATTGCAAGAATGCTGAACTAATTTGACAGTTGGTTTTTAAATAAATCAAGAGGGCTTGTTATTACTTTGTTACTTTCTCTTACCTCTATATATGTTATATATAGAGAGAGAACGTATTGTTTTTGTATTAATTTAGTAAAATATAATAAAAATTGTAAAAACAAATGGTTAAAAAAAAATGTAAAATTTATGATGCCCTATGGCTAGCAAGGCCAGAGAATAAATTTAAAAAAAAAGACTTTTAAAATTATTATTCAAATGGTTCATAAGTTCATCAAAAATGTTAGAGAAAAAAGTACATATAAACAAACAAGAATTGCTCAATGTTATTATAGCCTAATAGAAGATTAAACAGCACATCCATAACTAGAGATTTGTTTGCCTATATTTGAAAATCTGATCCAGTGACAAACAATAGAGGGATTGCTATACAGTAGATTCTTGTTTATGATGGCAGGATATTTAAACAGGATCACAATTAAGCACTTCAGCCAGTATATTTAAATTTAGTTAGCTTATTTATTGATTGTTAGTATAAATAAATCCTCTGAATGATCTTTAGAACATACATAAACTAAGAAATGATTTTTTTAAATAAATTTCTTATTAGCCTCTTCCTGGATTTTCCCTTAGTTCAGGTATTCTTGATCAAAAACCTTTTTCTAATTTAAACATTTTTTTTGTTTCCAGGTGCCATTTTCACAGAAGAACAACGAGACACTAGTGTGGAGTTAGCTTTTAAGTACGCAGTGTATCGAATTAACAAAGATAGACACATCTTGCCGAATACGTCATTACATTACGAGATTCAGTATGTGCCTCGAGAGGACAGCTTCCGTACCACCAAAAAAGGTCAGACACTTCTTCATTTTTTTGCATGTAATAATATTTCCGTCTACACGCTGGAAATGTCTAAATTTAAGTTAAGTAGTCGTGCTTTAAGATGAAAGTATCTTCCAGCATTGTAAAAGACCTGAATTGTCTTCTTTGTCAAGGGGCAATAAAACAAACAAAAAACCACTAGGAATTAAAAGAATTTCTTTATTATTGTTTGAAATAAAAAAAAGCAATTTAAGTTGTTATTTAATTACTAATGGAACCATCCAAAATTAAGCTCAAAGAGCTGCTGGCTTTTTTCTTCGTTGTTTTCAGTTTCAATTCGAGAAAGAAAAACATTTCAATTTAGGGCTGGCCAAAAGAGACTTTATGTCAGCATCGGACATGGAGGAGGATCTTGTAAAATTTGACGTTTTGGAATGTTAAAGGTAATATTATTATTAGAGCTGCAAAATCGTGGATCAGAATTCTTAGTTAAATATAAGGCTACAAAAGATAGAAAAGAGCTTCTGTTTGCCAGGGCATCTGTGAGTTTAGACAACCAAACGAATATCTTTTAAAGGACTATGAATTGAGATGGTACCAGGATTAACGTTTCGGTCTCAGAGTTTTGCTATCTTCAGAACTGAGACAACAATGTCATTTAAAATCTTCTCATTAAATTTAAACTGGTACACATTGGTTCAAGTTGAAATATTAACCAGGTAAATAAATTAAAAATACAAGGTTATATGTTCCAATGTATTATTTCTTAGTATTATAAACAACGTGCAAATGATTTGTTGCTTCTGAAGATGACAAACTAAATGTCGTAATTCGTTAAACGTGTTTATAGTAATAAATAATTTACCGGATCCCAGCCCTTGTGAAGATAGTCCAAACGTTAGGACCGAAACGTTAGCCGTGTGGTGAATAAATTCAGTATCGACCTACTGAATGCAAGATTCTTTTTTTCTTCATCCTTATTTTGATATTTTTTTTTAATTTAATATTTTAATTTTATCCTCAATTGAGTATAGGAAATAAAAATTGTACTTTTTTCTTTTACTTATTAATTGAAAACCCAACTCACCCCTAATTTTTTCTTACTAAATAAATACCTGGTACTCAATTCAAAACATTTGTTCGATCCCTTTTTAAAATAATTAACATAAAAGAATTCCTCAAAACTTTTCAAGGAACAAAAGCGGAAATTAATTTTAAGTTTGAAATTTTCCAAATTAAAACTTGTATATCTTCTAAGATTGTTTATGTTTACAAGGAGTTTATAGCAGTAGAACGACCGTTCTTACATTTACGCCAAGTTGTTTAGTTTGCAAACAAAAAATTCTCACGCCTCATCAGGGGCATGTAATTTTATTTGATTAAATTTTTTTACAGAAATGTATTTGTTTAAAAAATTCATTCGAATTAGAAATTTCTCGTCGCTGCACCTGAGGATATTCGTTCAAAAATAATTCTCAAGTTTGCAATCTTCAATAAAAGCTACCAATATAAAATCCTGACTAGATGATACACCTGAATTTGTGTAGAATCTCATAAAATTTGGCATTTGTGTAAGTTTATTGGTTACGGGGGATATAAAGAAGCAAAGACTAAGATCGTAAAAAGCGGTACCTCCTTTGTGTGGATTTTCTTGGGTCACTACCATAAACATACTGTACCTGCGCTCTATGATAGTCATCTTTTAAATTAAACAAAAAAAATAAATAAATAAACTTCAAGCCAAAAATCAAACTATTTTTTTTTTTATAAGTATAAAATTTGAGATTTTAGATTTGTAATAAAATAAAATTGTGTGGTTTTATGAAACCACGATGCAAGTGAAACTTTTTTCGGATCGTAGGCATTTAACTGAAAAAAATGATTAATAAATATTTGAAAAATAAATAAATATAAACAATAAAACGAAAAAATATAAATAATACTATTAGGTCACTAATGAATTGGTGACCCCCCACCCTGTCCATACATTCACTAAAGCTCTAGCAGCAGTAGCGCACTCTCGTAGCGTAGTAAAGAAACCTGGTGTGAATTAAAATTATATATACAAATTAAACACAAGGTTATTTGTTTCAAAGATTTTATTAATTAAAAAATTAACACTAATTGAACAATTAGAATGTAATCACTTCTGATGATGACAAGGAATTGTCGAAATACGTATCAAGTGTTAATTTTTTTAATTAATAAAACCTTTGAAACAAATAACCTTGTGTTTAATTTGTATATTTAATTTTAATTTACAAAATGTTTCAACGAGAACCAACGGTCGAAAGTTTAAATCTTATTAAACCTGGAGTGAGTCGTCGACTTGTAATGCAACATGCAATATATAGGCGAAAAAATTTGAGGCGATGGAATAAAAGTTTCACTTTAAAAATCCAAATGAATATTATTTAATTGCACGGTGATTTTAATAAATATTTAATTAAAATAGAGAATTTCTATCTAGTGCTCTCCTCGTTTATCAACAAAATGAAACTGGAATTCATTATTCAGATTAAGCTCCGGCAAGTCACAACTTTGTCCAAAATTTAATCAATGAATTTTATTTATTCACAATCATTCTAATTAAATTTTTTTTAATTAATATCACGTTACTTCCTTTGTTATTCCGTTTCAAAAAGGTTTGTGGCGGCTTTGGGTTTATTACTTGGGCAGAAGAGTTTACTAGAGCTTTAGTATATGATTAATGAACTTGAACAACGGACTCTATATATATAATATACATAGATATATCATTCCGAATAGCATTTAACTTAAACGAGAGAGAGAGAGAGAGAGAGCATTGGTTTATTCTTGCCTAGTAGCAATGAATTCAGAAAGTCACCAGGTATTCATACATCAGCCGACGATGATCATTTTTATTCATTAAAATGAAATCCACATATCATAATTAAACGGATATAAAAGAATATTTTTATATATAATATTTTTTAGATGAGTAAAATTCAAGATCATTATTCATCAGAAATGATTTAAAAACAAAATGAATAAATGTTCTGGTGAACTATAAGCTACGCTGGGAACCCAAACCCAAAGAGTGCCAAAGAGGATAAACTCAAAAGGCTCTGGAGACGAACAAATCGAGATTTTGAAGGAAATACACGTTTGAGGTCTCTCCAAAAAAGTGGGTCCCCCAAAATGGTCAGTCAAAATATTATATCTCAAAAACGAAAATAAATAAGATGTGGTTCTGCCACTTTAAAAGAAAATATATTATATAATCCAAAGAATTGGCACTAGTTAAAATATTCTTAAATTTAATTAAATTCTCATCTAATTACAGTATAGTATAAATAAATAACACTAGCTTAAATTTCAAAAATTTTTATTACTTTTTTTTAGCTTATGTCATTTCGGCGTTAATATATCATCTTCAGAGCTATGACTCAAACTAATTATTATTTATTACATTGTTAATAAATAAGGTAATAGTAAGTTTGTGTCATAGCTCTGAAGATGATGTATTAAAGTCGAAATGACATAAGCTAAAAATAAAAACGTTTTGAAACTTAATCTAGTTATATATATATCTATGATTTGATGTGAATTTAATTTAAAATCTGGTGTGACTGGCGCACAGCACACACTTTCTCTTACCTTCGGTAATCGAAAGTTTTGTTCTGTGCTTGTCACACCAGATTTTTTGTGTCGACATGTATTTAGTTTCCGACAGTACGGTACATTCGATTTTCAAGATGTAAAATTTACAAGTATGGGAAAATATTTATATTTTGTTACTATGGCAACCATTTCTCCTATCTTTTCTATGTAGTACAGGAGTAAAGTGGTCTTCAGAAGATTTCAATCACAAAATAAGAATATACATTTTAAAGAGAATCTGAAAAATAATTGATTTTTGAATTTAAAAAAAAATCGTTGGAGCAAATTTAGAGAAAATCGAAAAAAACTGAAAAAGTGCATCAGTAAAGTACTAGTACTCTTTGGTCGATTTTGTTCAAAAGCCGTGTCACGTCCCATGGGGGTGCCTAACTTAAATATAAAATTTCAACCTCCTAGCTCTTTCGTTGCTTGAGATATTTTGTTCACAGAAAAAAAAACCACACACACACACACACACACACACACACACACACACACCATGTCGCGAAAACCACTTTTTTGGATTCAGGGGACCTCAAAACGTGTATATCCATCAAAATCTCGACATCGAATTTTTGACATGAATCCAATACTTTCTCTCTCTATATATATTAACATATATATAGAGGTAAGAGAAAGTAAAAATCGCAACATCGAATTTTTAACATGATCGCAATACTTTCTCTCTCTCTATATATATAGGGTAAGAGAAAGTAAAAAAAATACGAGTTGTAAAAAAATTCTAAATAAAAATTTAATCAAAATAATGAATAGAATAATTTTATTTGAATTCAAAAAATAAAAGCATGGCGTAACTAGAAAACATGGCTGGGGGGGGGGGGCAAGGGACCAGCCATCCTTCGGGGGGGCCCGGAAGGCCCCATATTGACTCAATTTTTCTTGGGTCGAGCCTTCTGGGGGAGGTCCCCCGGCACCCTCCTAGTTACGCCCATGAATAAGAGAAGGAATTTTAGTAAATAATATAAACTGATATGATTTAATTAAATCACACAATGACTTGTTTGAAACAACCGGGGGAAGAGATGTTAGCAGTGCCGACCCCGCAGTTGGAGGTTATTAAAGAGATGAAAAAAGAACTCTTTCTCTTAATCAGTTTGATTCTGAAGGAAAATAGAAATGGTATCAAAACTATCTATTTATTAAAAAAAAAAAAAAATACTTTAATATATACTGGGTAATGTTAGTTCAAATAAAAATCAAATAGAATACTTTTTTTTCTCTTCTTATCTATAAACATGTTAGTAGCATTATTCTATTTCACTAAACTAAATACAGACAAGTACACAATTGAATTTGGATAATTCAATTTGAAAAGTCAATAATTTCCCGTCTCTTGAGCTCGAGGCTTCTTCTTCTTCTTCTTCTTCACTTTAGTGAGGAAGTGGAGGGGTGGGGGGGGGTGTCGAATAAAATGGTCGCTTATTTTCTGTCCCCGGGCGGAATTACTCTCACGTCTTGAACTTTTTTTTCGGACCATTCCCCAAGAAGACGCCTCTTATGATATGATTTGGGTAGTTCTGCTCTGGAACCTTTCAAAGTCAAGCCTTGATATAATATAAGGGATGCAGGTCAATCTGGAGCAGACGGGGTCTCAAACATCATCTCCCGGCAAAATAAAAACCGCCAGGTCAAACCACTCGCTTTTGCTTTATCATATTTATTCTTTCTTATTTTATAGGATCGATTTTATGATATAGCTACTTCTTAAATACTTTATTTACTGTATAAATTATTTTATTTTAAAACCATAAAATTTTGATTATTATTTTATAAATTTATTTTATTATACAATGGAATCCCGATATTTCGTAGCCCGATTATTTGTATTTCACGCTAATTCCTAAAAACTGCCGGAGAGAAAATCCCGATAACTAGCCTACATGTCGAATAAAAACAATGCTCTTTAGTTCGGTAATTCGTATTATTTTTATCCTCAAGGACACTTAAAAATGTCTTATAATTCGTACTGTTTTGAAGAGGAGAAGGAGATTGAGCATCTTTCTATACTAAAATATCTCCTATCTTTTCTACCTATTTTCTCTTTCCTTTCAACAAAATATAAATATTTTCCCATGTTTATAAATTTTACAGGCCTGTGACCCGTGGCTCAGAGAGAAGACACTAGCTTCTCAGGCCGGGGTTCCGGGTTCGCTTCCCGTCCCAAGCGAGAAAAATTTATTTCATTTAATTTTACTACAAATCATTTGAAATAAATAGGGATGGGGTCTAAATGCCGAAAAAAACCTTAAAAAAAAAAAATAAATAAATAAATTTTACATCTTGTATTCAAATGTTCCGTACTGACGGAAACTAAATATGTGACGACACAAAAAATCTGGTGTGACAAGCACAGAACACAACTTTCAATTACCTAAGGTAAGAGAAAGTTGTGTGCTGTGCGACCAGTCACACCAGAATTTTTCCCAATCTAGTGCATATAATGATAAAACCTGAATGATTGATAAAAAGTAAAATTTAATTGAAATTCAAAAACCAATCATTTGGCTCTTTTATAATTAATTTCCTGGCAATAATTAAACATTATTATAATAAATTTTAAATTATCTTAGATAATGATAAATTATTTATAATTATAGGCAGAAAATAAGGATTTTTAGAATTAAATAAGCCTATTATAAGTAAAGATTAATAACAAAAAGAAATTTATAACGTTAGGCTGTAAGAGCGGATAAATACTCGTATAATTAATTATTATAATTAATGCCCTTCTATAAAAATAAATAGAAAATACAAGTGTATTTGATGTGTATCCCATTAGATTGACCTATACGGTGTTATTAATGAAACCATGTCAAAACCATCTGATATTAATAACAAAGTGACAAAACAATCAAAATAAATAAATATCAAGTACGGCTTCACATTTATTGAATAAGAGGTATATACTTTGATGAGCTGCGGTTTCAAAAGGACAACAAGATTATCCTAAATTTAATATGATCAAAAGAAAAAAAAAACATACAAGTCTAAAATCCATACCGTATTTGTACGCGACAAAATATTTAGTGAAAGGACATCGGTTTAACAAGTTAGCGTAAACCGGATAAAAAAAAAAATTTAAAAGAGAAAAAAAAGTGTGAGAGGATTATCGTAATAGGGAAATAAACATGTGGTGTACACGAGTTAACCGAGATAGGATTCTCATCTCTCTTTCTCATTTAAACTTAAACTTTCCCGCACTGTTTTTTAGATCATGAAAAATTTGCCTAACAATTTCTTTATATTAAAATAGTTTTAAAAAAACTTGATATGTATATGTTTAAACTCAAGGCCGGCTGCTTCAGTTCTATTAATAATTGACTAGCTATCCCTTGGATAAACTAGTTGACTATGACTTTGGAGTTTTTTCATATCTAATTAAGCTAATCATATGATTAAATAAGAGCCCAGGCCCTAGTTAGTTAGCTAGGACTCAAAGTTCGATATAAGGTTTAACTAAGGGGTGAAATTAGAAACACAAGCCTTGTTTATTTATTTTGCTTTCTCTTACCCAGGAGGGGGGTCAAACTTGGTTTGTTTACATTTTTTCCATTTCAAGAGAGTGACGTCATGGAGCTCCTCCCTTTGTAAAAAATAGTTCTAAACAAACAATTTATAAAAATGTATACACAGCATATTATTAATAAAGCAGTATAAATACCAGGGTCTAAATTAGTTTAGTCCGAAACTATACAATATGCAAAGAAATCAAAATGAATGTGAACTAGGTTATAAGCAGTCAACAAAGCTGCCAAATAGAAAAATATAAGCAAGGAGGAGCTTCATGAGGTGGACCAATCGAAAACTGTGACCTGAAAATTGTTTGTTTACTAGTTTCTGGCCAAACTGTGTATTTAAAGACCTTGCTCTTACCTATATATCACTCATTTGCTGCAATATCGTCATAATTCAACAATCGCCCTTATTGAGTTTGTGGTACAGTTAGGACAAGTAAAAAAAAAGCTCTATTATCTGGCAGATTGACATATCTGAGCTTTTCAAACTCTCAGCATAATATCTAATTTTTTTTGAATCGCAAATTTTTTTCTAACTCCTTTGTTTACTTCAAAACAGTAATATTTCAGTTAAAAAGAAGCTTTCTGGAAGGTGTACCAGTGATATTGTAGATAATAAATAATTAATGTGTATTGCTACCATTTTTAATTCGAATTTCTACATAAATGTGTAGAAATTTTATTTTGTTTTTGTGATCTCCTGAAAAAATAGAAATTTTGAGTTATAACATTCTTGCACTAAATGAGCGATATGTTAATATTCAATAAAGCCTACCTATAGAGAGAAAGTATTGGTTTCATGTCAAAAATTCGGTATCGAGATTTTGATGGAAATACATGTTTTGAGGTTCCCTGAGTCCAAAAAAGTGGGTCCTGCAAAATGATCTGTCGTGTGTGTGTGTGTGTGTGTGTCTGTCAGTCTGTGTTCAATTTAAAGAATGAAGGAATTTAGCTAGAAGGTTGAAATTTTATATTTAAGTTAGGCACCCCTGAGGCGAGAAAAGCTTTTAATCAAAATCGTACAATTTTTTTTTTTTTTTATCGAAATGTTCTTAAATATTCATGTTTTTTATACTCTTTTTTTATAAGAGCATTTTCTTTTACATGTATCCATTTTTGTATTTATGTTTTGTTATGTAAGTTCAATTTTTTGATTATGTATTTTATATGACTTTTGTATTGTAATGGTGCCGATGGCCAAGGGCTATAGGTCGGAACAATAAATAAAAAAGAAAAAAAAAATCGGCCAAACAGTACTAATACTTTACTGATGTACTTTTTCAATTTTTTTTTGATTTTCTCAAAATTTGCTCTATGAAAATTATTCTCCATTTTTTATTTATTTATTTTTTGTCCATTTCTCTCTCTCTCAGATCACTTTCCCATTTTTACTTTTTTTTTTGAATAATGTAAAAAATAAACCAACCCAGGCGTGCGCGCACTCTCTATTAGATCTCCAATTTCGTTAGCGTTTCGGTTCGTCTACAGTCATCATGACCTCCAATATTGATATTTGGAAGTCTCTCCCGAGAGATTTGCGTTGCTGCTGCTCTGAGGGCCTTTTGCAAATATGAAATGCCTCTCAGGGCATTTGCTAGTCGCTCTAATCCAGTCAGTCTCATGTGAACGTTTAGAGAAATCTCTCTCTGGTTGAACCAGCACTAATCACACGAAGCCATCTTGCTCATTAGAATTCACGACGTTCCTTAAAGGAAATATGAAAAAGCAAAGATATTTTTTTTATGAATATTGATTGTATCAATTTGTTTCTTTAATAAACCTAATCAGAAAGGAAATAACGTTATTTTTAAAAAATATTTAATATATGTAAAAATAAAGTAGAGATTTTACCTGTTCAACAAATAAACAAAAAGGAGTTTTTCAATATAATGCCTTTTGCGACTTGAGTGCTCATTTCCCCTCCAGAAAGATCGCCAAGTGACTATATCCTGCACTGAGGATGGCCACGTGTTAGGCCTGCCCACAGATCAAACACAATCAAGATTGGACAGCTCCAGGTTAAAAATTGTTTATAAGTTTAGGGCCATCTATACGTTTGTCATGGAACTAAAATAAGCAGGGAAAAAAAAACTTGCTCCCAGAGAGATTCGAACTCGAGCTTGTTGCAATTCACTTGTTTTGGTACTGACTACTTAACTCGCTCATACATTTTGATTTATGATATTTCAAAGCTTTTTTAGCTACTTGAATGGCACGTAGTACTATTAAATTTTTTTTTAACAAAAGGTCATTTATAAATTGTAAAAAATTTATAATTAAAAGTAATTTATTAGTTTAAAAAAGTTAATTCATTTATATCCAGATTTTTAAGCCACTTAATATGTTTGTTATTAAACAGTTATTAAAAAAATATTATTTTGTTGGCGAATGGAACGAACCCTACAGAATAAATTTTGAACTAGCCTAGTATTGCCATCTAGCCACGTGTCATATAACTAAAGGAAACTTATAAACATTCTTCCCATAGAGCTGTCCCCTCATGGGCCTGTCAAAATATTTGCAAATATATGGTATAAGGCGTTTTCTGAAAAATGTATGTTGTTTTATTTCTCCCGGTACAACATCATGTGAAACCAGCATCAATTCATAGCATACATCATCATACTAATTTTACTTTTTAAAACAGGATACAGGCAAATTTATTTATACCATTTGGTATCCAAATGATATTATTTAACTGCTTGGAGTCCGAACCCACTCCCCTTGGCTTTTAGATTATCAATATTAACATTTGTCAACATCTCTAATTCCTCGGCCAACGGGAGAGGCGATACGTGATTAACGGCAAAGAAAAAAAAAAAGAAATTATTTCACAAATTTTTTTTTTTTTTCGAATTATTGCAATCAATTAGAATAGTAAATTAATTTTGAATTAATTTCTAATAAATATGCACAATGAACGAATTGAATTAAATGTATTGGTTTCAATTAGATATTCATTGTATGTTTAAAGTTATTAGCAATAAAAGGGAGGGGGATGTAATTTATTTAAAATAAAAGCCCAACGGGCTAGGCTATGATATTAAAATATGATTAAGGCAGTATTGTAAAAATATCTTGTCAATCAAGCTGGCTAAATGGTTGGTGATCAGGCCGAAGCCTTTTAATAAAAAAAATAAAAAAATTATTGAGAAACAGGGAGAGGGCCCATTTGCACATAACCCCCTCTGGCTACGCCATTGACGAGACCATATAAGATTTTGAAAAAAAAAAAAAAAAAAAAAAAAACGTGGATATGTTAGAAAGATTTGTTTCTAGCTATTGTGTTTTCTCTTGAACAACATCTCCATCTCCCCCTCTTCACCCAAGGGAGGCATTGTAATATTTTGTCGTGATGAGTGGCATTTTTTTTTACCTATTTGTATTCAGCTGCATTCACTTCTTGAACTATTGGTACTTCAAATATAGTCTTACATGTTTTTTTTTTCTTTAAGGTGCGCGTCTCGGGGTGCTAATTTTGGGACTTTCCAGCGGCCATAATTTTGAAGCTATCGACCTCAATTTTTTTTAAATTAAAGCTATTTAAAATATCTACAAATAATAGAAGCCCTTTTTTTGATTTTCGTAAAAAAAATTTTTTTTTAGATTAATCGCATTAAATAAGAGATATTTTAAAAAAAGGAGCTCTATAAGTTGCAGGTAATTAAATTAGTAATCATTGTGTTAAAGAATAATTAATTTTTTGCCTTTAATTAATTAGCTGGAAAGTCTAGAATGAAATGGAACAAGTTCCGTGTATTCCAATGGGGGAACACTAACGCCATCTCGTGCCGCCTCGAGTCAATCGTGTTTTAACGGTTTTTCGAGAGCGCACCTTAAATAAATTTTTTGTTAGATTTATAAAAGGGAAGTCGTGGAGGAGAGTGGGTGTTTGATTATTCAATAAATCTTCATTAAGGTCAATTGAGATCTAATTAATCAAATACCAATAGAAAAAAGAAAAAATCTGGGGTGACTGGTCGCACAGCACACAACTTTCTCTTACCTTCGGTAATCGAAAGTTGTGTTCTGAGCTTGTCACATCAGATTTTTCGTGTCGACTTATATTTAGTTTCGGCCGATATATTACAATATTTATTTATTTATTTGAAATTCCTATCGGGATCCCCGTTTATTTGCCCGAGGTGCTTACGTGTACGGAGACACACACCTCAAACCCAACCGGCCTCTGGCCGTAGCCATCTACCGGCACCCCGTGAAGTTACATCATTTCCTATCTCTAACTCCTCCTCCTGCTTTCTTCTCTAGCTAGTGAACTAATCCTTATTTCTGGTTCCAACCGGCTCCTTATATCCAACCTCTTCTATGCTATGAGGATGTCCTAGTTGAGGAGGGACTCCCTCAGCACCGGCGTGTAGCCTACTCCTTTCGAAGAATGCATCACTTTACGTTCCTTCCACAGGACGGGATGTCACAGCAACTCCCTCTCCTCGTAGAGTTGCCAGAGGGCTATTGTGGTGAGATCCTATATTCCAATCCAGGGCTTGCTTGAGGATTTGTTTACATTAAATAAATATTTTTATTTAATGAAAAATCCCGCACGGCAAGGATTTGAACAGGGATCTTCTTTGCAGAAGCTGACACCCTAGCTCACTACACCAGCGAGCCCTCGGCCGATATATTAGAATTCATCTTCAGTTATGAATATCAAAAAATTATTATTTATTTAAATTTGGCATTTAAGGCTATTTGTGTTTAAATATCCTCAAATGCCAAAAATGACACCGAGTTTTGTTTATTTCAAACAATTCAGTTGAAACAAATTTTTCTCGCTTGAGACAGGAAGCGAACCCACGAAACCTGGCATAAAAAGTTAATACTTTCTTTGAGCCATGGGCCAATAATTATTTATTCAATCAATTAAACATCTTCTGAAGAACGTCCATGAATAGAGGAATCGATGAAAAGATACAAGTTAGCTTTAATTAATTAATTACACCTTCTAAAAAAAAGTGACTCGATTTTTTTTTATGCGAACTAATTTTGATTGGTGAAAGGTTAAAGACAGGTCCAGTCAGAATCCTTTAATTTGATTTTGCAAAGTTGGCTTTTTCAACATGGCGAGCCGAGTGGGCTTGTATTAAGTTAACATGTTCTATTGGATTTTTCGAAATGGTTTTTTTATAGCCCGCTCTCCATCTCCATTCACATTACCATCTTTAATTTCTGCACGTTCAAATGTCCACAAGCGAGCCATTAATTTTGCAGATAGGTTCTTTAATTTATTATTCTAACATTTCTACTTTCTCCATTAATACTCCAAGTCCTATCTGATGATGATGTGTTGGAACATTCCCACCCCCTCCGCCTTTTTTTTGTGATATTACATATCGGAAAACAATAAATCGATTCAATTTTGATAGAACAAGTGAAATATTTCTCGCTTTTATTAATTTATAATATTATTTTATATGAAAAAAATAAAAATTTAAGATTTTAAAATGGTTTCCGAATTTTAAATTTTAATTCCATGCTTACAACATAGTTTGGTGAATATATCAATAGATAAGAAAAGGATTAGGATAATGTTGTTATTAAAGAAACATTATTTGAAATTTAATTAGAATATCTTGAGGTTACTTGTTCAAAGTATTAATAAATCAAGTGCAAAAGATGCAAAAAAATTAAGGCCGGGCTTTTAAGTTTGTAGAGAGAAATAAAAATATTTTTCTTTATTTGAGTTAGCCGCATTTCTTCCCATCTGGTTAAGGAATCGTCAACATAATTACATTAATTAATTAAATCATCATTTCTTGTTAAATATTTTTTTTTTAAGTGAAACTTTATTTTTATCGACACAAATTTTTTGGCTCTTCTATCAGCATGTCGCGTTACATGTCGTGACGTCAAGCCGTGACGTCACAAGCCGAGACGTCATAAGTCATGACGTCACCAACGACTCGACCATGTTTCTTTTTTAAAATTTGTTTGTCTTTTTCGGCATGTGAGTCCATTTAGATACCCGTCCCTATTTTTTTTGTCAACTATGTATAATCAAAGGGACTTAACTCTCTTCCAATAGAATTGTTCACTGAAGATGAGTGAATAAATTTTACCTGAAACGTCTGAATATTTAAAGGAAATTGAGAGTCCTTTATTTGATAGGTACTGCCGAAAGCGGAACCACGGAACAGCCAATTTGTACTAGCCCTATACAACCCATAATCATAATTTTGAAATTCATTTCATATTTTATTTATGCATAAATATTTATTATTATTAAAAAAATAAATAAAAAAAAAACTCATCATTCAAATGATTAAATAACATTATTACCGTTAAAGTAATAATCGTAAAATAAAGGCAACACTTGACCTTTTTTTTTTAAATCTAAAAAAAAAAATATCCACGTCATTTTAGGTATTTTATAATATAAATGTTCATCTATAATGTCTGTTGAGATAAAAACAAAATAAAGCAGAGTTATAAACGTAGAAATGCTCCAATATTAAAATTAATCGTTGAATTAAATTACCCGAGAGAGGTAAAAGCAAATGGTAAATAGCCTTATAAATTTTGTATGAATATTTCTAAGAAAGGGCAAAGGGAAACGTAGGCAAACGGTGTCAAAAGGCCTTGAGGTGGGTGGTTTGAGGGAATGCCTCGCCTCTAAAAGCCGCCCTTTAGCCCTTCAAGTTGTTCGTCTTGGATGGTTGGTTGGTTGCTCTTCTCTTCTCTTCTCAACAGCCAATAGCCTATAATGACGTTATCCATGTCGAGCTCCTGCCTTGCATATGCATGACCCCATTTTAAAAATTAAAACAAAAAAAGAGAAAAAAAAAATTACATAAAAAAAAGGGAAGATGTATTATTTGATGAAGGTGAATCTAAATGAAAGGATCAACATCGTGTGGCCTCTCAAAAAATAAATCGATAGATTTGAAACAAATCGCCAAGGAGAGAAGGATTGCAAACACGTGTTTAGACTTTTGAATATTTGATAAGCACTCAACAGACACTTGCTTTCTCGGGTCAAAGTTGAATAAATTTCGCTAGGGAAAATATATATTTTGTTAATTAAAAAAAAAAAATTACATACAAATTAATTATTAATTTACACGCTAAAAAGACTCTTTGCTTGAGTCAACATTTGCTTGACCTACTGAAAAAAAAATAGTTTTATTTTTTTGTTATTTACCGTTGAGAATCAAAGCATCTCTCAACTCTTTAGTGTTAATTTTCATTATTTCTCCCGCATCATCGAACTTTTTAAGAATGATATCATTTGATAGTTTAGGAAAATTAAGAACAAATTAAATACTCGAAAGGTAATCCCTTATGTCAAAATTATTGATTGCGACCAGGTTAGGGAGCATACAAATATTACGTAACGCAATTATTGAAGATTTTTGACCCCCTCCCCCCATGTAACGCGCCGTAACATTTTTCTGGACCCTCCCTTCCAGACGTTACGTAACGCTCAAGTGGTCATTTTTATCTAAAAATCACAATTGTTGCGCAAAGTATCGGAAAGTCGCTAAAATACCAGTTACGTAACGCATGGTAACGTTTTACGAGACCCCCCCTCTCCCCCCAAATTGGGTTACGTAATATTTGTACGCTCCCTTATACGAAATCTGAAAAACCACAACTTAAAAAATAAAAAAATAACTATTAATAAACTAAGTGGCCTCTAGGGCTTGGTGTAGTTGGTAGCGCGCCTACCTTGTATACCAAGGGTCGAGGGTTCGGATCCCAGGCAGTCCGATGAATTTATCTGCCCAGCTCAGGGAGAAGACATCAGCTTCTCGTGCCTAGAGTCCCGGGTTAACTTCCCGTCCCAACAAATTTATTTCCCTTGGATTGGCTACCAATTGAATTGAAATAAATAGAGCGAAAGTTGCCGAAAGACCTTAAATGAAATAAAAATAAAAATAAACTACTTGACATTGTATGAAGAATCCGGTTCTACAATGACTTTGATTATGGTACTTGTACAAGCTAAACATCCTGAAAGCTAAATTAAAGTTCAACCACTTAAGTTGGCTTTTAATAAGTAAAATATTAAATACCTGATGAGATATAATAAGCGAGACATTGATCCATAACGAAAGTTCATATTAAAGTATGGGAGGGCCATAAATGCTCTCAGATGTGACTTGAAATGTCCAAATGTCGAGAATATATAAAAATTGTAACCCGAACAATCATAAAAGCTTTAATTACAAAGCATTTTAACTCTTTTATTGCTATAATAAATATATCGAAAAAATATGGGATGTGAACTCAATCCTTCATCAAAAAAAAAAAAAGAGAAGTTTCCAAAAGCAAAAGGTTTAATCCAAAAACTCCGTCACGTGCGTCGCTCGTAATGGAAGAATAATCTATGACAATAGCTAGAAGGTCCATAGGGCATTAACTCGTTTATTATTAGGAAGCCGATCGAAGCTGCTGCCGCTTAATAGAAAGAAGACACTAACACGTTTAAGGAATATTTAAAAACATACCAAAAAAGTGAGAGGATTCTTATTTCCATTGGAAAATCTAAATTCAAATGACTCCCTTTCTATTCTATTAGGTTTAATATTTAGAGAATATACTTAAAGATTCTCTTTTTTTTATCTGGTCTAATCGAGAATTTTATTAAAGTGGAATTGAATATTTTTATTTTTGGGTAGTGGTTCTTAAAGTATGAAAATATACTTTCCCCTTTATATTTTAACTAACAAGTTTCAGGAAGTTATTTACGAAGAGGGAGAGAGATGGTTATTTTCTTCACCCACGATCAAAACGACAGGATAATTAATAGAATTAGTGCTATTGGATTGAATTGGGTTGAGTTTGGGACCTAATTGTTCCTAACTGATTGCTATGGTTCAATGGCCTAATGACCCAAAGCCATTGCATACCCGAGTTGGAATTCCGGGCTGATGGCTTTATGCCAAGTTTTAGAAGAGATGGACGCTTGTCCTTGTAATCGATTTACCGAAGACTAGCCTATTCGAAAATGGAACTTGGGAAATTGTAAGCCTCTAAAAAGACAAGGTCTTGTTTTCTTAAAAAGTACTTTAACCGAATGAGTCAAAGATATATCTGCATTTATAGTTCATTTAAAAAGATTTCACCTAAGCTAAAATAAATACCAGCCTTAGTTCGGATAGCTTGTAGTTGACATTCAATTAATCAAAATGTTGTTTTAGATTTAAACTATTCCCCGTGGGCACTAGTTGAAACATTATAAATAATATACAGTATATGCTTACTGCTAATATGAAAGATAAACAAGTTATTACTAGTTGGTTATTTATCACATCTATCTCAAAGTAGAGAATAGATAGTATAGAGAACTCTACCTTGAAATAGATGGGATAAATAACCAACTAGATATAATAACTTGTACGTAAATTCTCACACATACTCAACTCATGTCAATCACTTCTGAAGATAGCAGCGATGCCGAAATGTAAATAAAGTGTTAAAATGTTAATTTGATTTTAATTAATAAACCCTCGTGTGTTTCAAACACATTAGAGTAATTGTTTTGTTGAATTAGTTCAGCAGATATATATGTATAAACCACATTATAGGCCTATTAGAAGCTCAACTTTTTCCTAGTTTCCACATTTCCATTTTAAATTGGTATTGAGAATTCAACACAACACAATATACATAAGCTGATAGTGTAAATAAATAATCATCTAATGACACTCACATATACACTTTAATATTAAAAAACAAAATCCTTTGAAAATTGTTTGAACTGAAAGCACTCAGGTATAAAATTTCATTTTTAAGATGAGTTTTTTTTTTGATTGGGATATCCGCGTCTTAGCCTCGAACCAAGACTTTCCGATTTTGCCTCGGAGGGCCAGCGACCTAAGCGTTTTTGAAAGAGAAAAGTCTTGGTTCGAGTCCAGAAAGCTCATTTTGCCCAATGAAAACAAAAACTCATCCCCTAGTAGTTAGGCAACCAATCTGCGTCTTTGCTATGGAGGGAAAATAAAAAGAATGTAAATCTTTGAAAATTATTTAATATAATTTAATCATAAATTTATTTTTAAACGAAACTATCTTTCCTAAAGACAAATTTACCCCCCCCCCCCCTCTTCACTCTTCCATTGAAGAAATAGAAATCTTTCCCTCCCTTATTTCGTTTGCTGAGTATCAGCCTTGACTTTGATGAATTGATCAAAATTTCGACTTAGACATTTTAACAAATCTATTTTTTCTCAACACCCAGAGTCAGAAAAACAGTTTTTAGTGGTGTAAACTTTTTTTTTTGCATTTTATAAATTATATCGATAATATATATTTTTTTTTAGCTTTTACATTAATAAGGATAATTATCCAAATGCATGTTGGAATATCCGATATATGATAGGGATATAAATTACATAAATGTTATGACATTAATGTTGATGAAAAATATTAAATGATCACAAATAGTGAGTGAATGGTTGGTGGTGTAAATACAAAAAAAAAAAAAAAAAAAAAAAAACTTTGGGCATATAACTTGACCGAGGCGCATCGCATCGCTTTTTTGCTAATTTCCAAATCACCAATTCGACATTATATATTATTTTTTTAATTAAAATTTCCCTCTCGTTAAATTTTTTTAAATTAAATAAATAACGTAATTCTCTATTTTAAAAAGCTGTGAAAATTAAAAAGATCACGGGATCTTATAACGCGGTCTGTTTATACAGAGATAATATTTTATTGTCAAAATCACTGTATTTTAGAAAAAAGTTTTAAATCAAAATTGTTTCGAGGATGAAATCAAAATACACTATTATTTTGGAACCAAGGTTATTGTAACGTGAAATTTTGTTTTTTAATGGAATTTTTATTTGAAACTTTTTTCCTAAAATTCATTTATTTTGAAATACAAAATTCACTAGTGGTTTCAAAACTTATGTTACCACGCCTCCCTTAAAAATATTTAATCGTATAACGCCCGCCCCCCCCATTTTATAAAATAAATCATACACAAATAAAAATTATTAATACAATTTATTATAAGCCTATAATTTTTTTTTTTTATTTATAAAATTTTAGCATTCATTGCTAAATTGCAAATTGCTTGCTGGGGTTAATATTCGCGCCTCCCCTTAGACTAGTCCGCGTCTCCCTAGGGAGGCGCGCCTCCCAGTTTGGAAAACGCTGCTGTAGGGCTATAGGGTGGCCTAAATAGATAACTACTTAATAATGAATTCCTGAATTATAATTATCAAAGTCCAACAATATGAGGAAAGAAATAGATTTTTTTTAAAATCGTTTTGATATTCTAAACCGCTTTGTGGCTTATGTAGCTTAAGAGCTTCGATAGTCGAATGGGCAAAATTAAAAAAAAGCCTATGAGTAGGGTTACCATACGTCCGGATTTCGTCCGGACAGTCCGATTTGGCGTCCGAATCTGACAAATGTCTGGATTTTACTAATATGAACCGAAAACGTGACCAAATTGGAGAAGCACCACATGTAAATAATACTTTTTTTTTTAAAAAAAGCTTATAAATCAAGCTAACAGTTAAGTTTGATAATATTTTTCACGTCTCAGGATAGCTAAAAACGGAGATTTCAGTGCCTAATTTTCAAAAAATTTTCCATTCCCTTTTAGATCCTTGGAAGTCGCCTGTCTGATCTGACTTCAATAAATTATGGGAATCCTAATCATGGGCTAATAGGGATTGTAAATTTTTCTTTTGGGAAGGCTGAATAATTAATCAAAAATATTTTAAATGTTTTCTAAAATACTTCGATTTATTAAACTTCGGTAGATAGATGAACTTTTTGTTTATTAATAATCCACAAAAAAATATACATTTCAAAAAAAAGGCAGTAAATTTTACTTACTAAGGACTTTGCTATATTTAATTTTCCTTAAAAAAAAAAAGGAACTATCACAAATTTTATATAGTTATGACCGCGCTCCGGATTTGGCAAATGGCCTGGATTATAAGTTAGATAAATTAAAATTCATAAATCAAAATATGGGGATTGACTTCCCCGAGACTTTCTCGTATATTCTTTTGGAATAAAATAAATAAATGAATTTGTTTATATTTACTCTTTTTTTAATGACACCTGTATGATTTTGTTTTGATTTTTTATCAAAATTAACGAATATTTTCTATTTCTTCTTTGATTATTTCAAAAACTATTCAGTTTTCGAAAAAATGTCAAAGAATAAAAACTTTTTAAAATTGAGTATTTTATCATAATATAACAAAAAATTGAAAATTTCAAAATTTTTGAAAAAACTTTTAAGTAAAGTACTACTTCCAAGTGACGTATTTACTCCAAAAGTTGATAGAAATTTACAATTTTAGTGTAAGGAGCATATACCAAATTTCATCTATCTAGCTTCTTTGGTTTTTAAGCAATCGTGTTCCCCACACACACACACACACACACACACACACACACACACACACACACACACACACACACACACACACACACACACACACACACACACACACAGACATAATGCCAAAAATGGTTTTTTTGGACTCAGGGAGGTCTAAAACGTGGAGAAACATCAAAATCTCGAAGTCGAATTTTTTTACGATTACATAACTTTCTCTATACGAGAAAGTAAAAAGACAGGCCAAATCTTAATTTTATTTGTAATATATTCCGATAAACAAACTAATATCTAACAATAATTAATCATCGAGCTAAGAAAGGGGGAAAAAAATGTAAAGAAATTTTATCTTATTTTATGCATCGATCTGGAAAGTCCATCCCTTTTATATATTGTTTTAGAGACAATATGTTAATAGTTTTTAGGACATCATGATAATTATTTATTGTATATGTGCATATTAAGATCAATGTGCCCCAATGATAAAATCTTCCAGTCTATTTTTTTTTTTTTTTACATAATCTTGCTTTATGATGCATAATCTGGAAAACAAACGCTCACAATAATTTGATTGAAATATATTCAACAAAGAGGCATTGTTATCAGCATATTACTTTCGTTTCTGTTAATTAATTATTAGTACAAAGGGGTACTGGACTTTGGAGAATTTGTTTTTTGATTTTCGAAGCAATTCAGTTCTCCAAATACATCTAAATAAATCAGATTATGGAATGTAGTATTTTGACGGAATTTAATTAATTCATTAATCCAAGCTTTATTTACAAATAGATTATTTATTTAACATTTCATTAATCAACCGCCTTCATTTTATTTAACGGTATGTAGGTCTATTGGGTTTTCTGCTATATACATATGTATAAATATAGGGAGAAAGTTTTGGATTCATGTCAAAAATTCGACATCGTGATTTTGATGGAAATACATGTTTTGAGATAAACATGAGCAAATATTTATATTTTGTTACCATGTGAACCATTTTTCCTATTACTTTCTCTTACCTATGTATATATGTAATATATATATAGAGAGAGAAAGTATTGGATTCATGTCAAAAATTCGATGTCGAGATTTTGATAGATCTTCACGTTTTGAGGTCCCCTGAATCCAAAAAGTGGTTTTCGCGACATGGTCTGTCTGTGGGTGGGTGGGTGTGTGTGTGTGTGTGTGTGTGTGGGTGTGTGTTCAATTTTAAGCATGAAGGAATTGAGCTACGAGGTTGAAATTTTATATTTAAGTTAAACACCCCCGGGACCGGAAAAATAAGCTTTTAATCAAAATCGGCCAAAGAGTACTAGTACTTTACTGATGTACTTTTTCAGTTTTTTTCGATTTTCTCAAAATTTGCTCCAACGATTTTTTTTTAAATTCAAAAATCAATTATTTTTTAGATGCTCTTTAAAATGTATATTCTCATTTTGCAATTGAAATCTTCTGAAGACCACTTTACTCTTGTATTTCATAGGGAAGATAGGAGAAATGGTTGCCTTGGTAACAAAATATAAATATTTTCCCATACTTATAAATTTTACATCTTGAATTCATATGTTCCGTACTGTCGGGAACTAAATATATGTCGACACAAAAAATCTGGTGTGACAAGCACAGAACACAACTTTCGATTACCGAAGGTAAGAGAAAGTTGTGTGCTGTGCGCCAGTCACACCAGATTTTCTTTTCTATTAAGTACAAGAGTAAAGTGTGCCAGTAAAAGTACATTCATAAAGTACTAGTTATATGTTACATGTAAGAGAAAGTAAAAAAAAAATTCATTATACACAAAAGCTAGTTCCAATTTTTTCCTTCAAAAATTTGATGTTGAAATTTTGATAGAATTCAGAATTTTTATTCTTCCACAGACTAACCATCCAGGGGGGTATAGAATAGAGTGTCTCTGAAAAATGGTCAATTTAATAAAAAAAATGTAACTCTCAGAGCTTAATATTAAATTCCATTTTAAATAAAATAAAATATTCCTGATACACTAATATTTATAAAATAAAAAAACAGAATACTAAATGAGTTTTCATCAGTAAAGTGGATGCATTCAGTACCTAGCAGCTAATTTATTTTTGTTTATAACGAAGAAATAAAATGAGCTCAATTTCGTTCCAGTAATAAATGGCCGAGAATCCTTTTGAAAGCCCAGGCCACAAAGGGAAGCCCATATATATGTTGTACATACAAGTAAGATTTGATGTTTGCAGTCGGTTTGAAACGAGGAATGTAAAAGTGTGTACAAACAAGTCGAATCCCAAAGGACAAAGTCGTACATCGAGCTGCGAGAGAATAATCTATGAAAAAATAAATAAAACGCCAACTCGGGATTGAATTTTTTTTTTTTAATTAGTTTTTAATATTACTTGGATCATAGGGTTTGTGATTAAGACCTATCAGGCTCTCGAGCTTGGTGTAGGGGTTAGCGGGCTGGCCTTGTATACCAAGGGTCGCGGGTTCCGATCCCAGGCAGCCCGATGATTTTATTTAAGACATTTGGATACCAAATGGCTTAAATAAGAATGCCTGGACCCAAATATATATATTATTAATATAACGGCTAAGTCTTATATGGCCTGAGTTGCCGAAAAGACTGTGTGAATGTGTGTGTGAGTGTGAGTGTTAAAAAAAAATAATTGTTTTTGTTAAGGTGCGCGTCTCGGGGTTCTAATTTTGGGAGATTCCAGGGGCCACAATTTTGAAGCTATCGACCTCAAATTTTTTTTAAATTAAAGCTATTTAAAATATCTACAGCATAGAGAAGCCCTTTTTTTGATTTTCGAAAAAATAATTTTTTTTTTTAGGTTAATCGCATTAAATAAAAGATATTTTAAAAAATCCGCTCTATATCTTATAGATAATTTAATTAGTAATCATTTTGTTAAAAAATAATTAAGTTTCTATCCTTAATTAATTAGCTGGAAACTTTAAAATGAAATGGAATAAATCCCTTGTATTCCTATGGGAAAAACTAACGCCATCTCTTGCCGCCTCGAGTAACTCGGTAGTCAATCGTCTTCTAACGGCTTTTCGAGAGGCGCACCTTAAGGGAGGTTTGCAAAGAGAAATATATTAATAAACAATTGTTTTTATCTTGAGTGATTTACCTTATATAAAAAAAGTTTGGTTAAATGCTAAATGTCGTAATCTATCGGTTAAAGGCGCACTTCTCACCTTCTCGGTTCGGGGAAAAACCACCCGTGTGTTATGTATAATACTAATAGTTTATGCAAACTCTGACGGTGAGACGAATCATTAGCATCGCTCAATTGCTTACTAAAATTTAATCTCGCAGAGGAAATTAGTTGATAAGTTGAAAAAGGTATCATTATCATTTTAAAGGGATCACACAACTGTTAAATTGCCTTCGAAGAGAGGATCTAATATAAAATGTCACGCCAGAAAGAAAGAAGGGGTTATCTTATGGAGAGGGGATCATCTCGTAAGTTTGTGTCTTTCCTCTTTCAAAATGTCTAGTAAGAGACTTGAGTTAGTACAATTCCAGGGTGTTACTTATTTTTATTAAGAAATATTAAAATTTCAGTCATTTTTTGTGGATAATTTTTACTTTCTCTTACCTCTTTATATATATGTTAATATATAGAGAGAGAAAGTATTGGATTCGTGTCAAAAATTCGATGTCGAGATTTTGATGGATCTTCACGTTTTGAGGTCCCCTGAATCCAAAAAAGTGGTTTTCGCGACATGGTCTTTCTCTGTCTGTTTGTGTGTGGGGGTCTATCTGTCTGTCTGTGACAAAACAAAATAACAAAATATCTCAAGAGCGAAAAGAGATAGGATGTTGAAATTTTATATTTAAGTTAGGCACCCCATGGGACGTGACACGAAGCTTTTGAACAAAATCGACCAAAAAGTATTAGTAGGCCTATATACTTTACTGATGAACTTTTTCAGTTTTTTGCGATTTTCTCTAAATTCCCTCCAACGATTTTTTTTTTTTTTAATTCAAAAGTCAATTATTTTTTAGATTCTCTTTAAAATGTATATTCTCATTTTGTCATTGAAATCTTCTGAACACCACTTTACTCTTGTACTCCAGAGAAAAGATTGGATAAATGATTGCCATGGTAACAAAATATAAATATTTTGCCATACTTATAAATTGTACATCTTGAAAATCGAATGTACTGTACTGTCGGAAACTAAATACATGTCGACACAAAAAATCTGGTGTGATAAGCACAGAACACAACTTTCGATTAACAAAGGCAAGAGAAAGTTGTGTGCTGTGCGCCAGTCACACCACGCCTGCCCTGTATACCAAGAGTCTCGGGTTCGAATCCCAGGCGGTCTGATGATTTTATTTAAGCCTTTTGGATACCAAATGACTTAAATAAGAATGCCTGAACCCCAAATAGACAACGGTTATCGTAAATAAGTCTTATATGACCTAAGTAGCCGAAAAGACTGTATGCATGTGTGTGTAAGAGTGTGAGTGTGTACACTCACACTATAAATGGAAAAAAGTGTGAGTGTGTTAAAAAAATTTTCTATTTTTTTTCGTTTTTATTTTTAATTAATATTCTTATGTGATAGAAAAAAACTTGTTTTTTTTTTTTAATCAGAGCACAAAAATATACAAGAATATGCTAAGAAAATTAGAAAAACACAAACGAGTGTTTTTTAATTCTAAAATTAATTAAAATTTTATTGATTAATTCAAAATTTTTAGCCTTGTCACAACTCCTCCAAAATATGTAATCTCTTTGATATTTAAATTTTGCATTTTATTTATTATATACGTCTTAAAATTAAAGGAATTAAGTAAAATAATAAAAAAAGAGAGAAGAGGTGACTTTGGAATTAGTTATCCTCTTGGAAATTCTCATTTTCCTTGTTTCTCTTATTTATCTCCAAAGAAATGTGAAAAAGAGCGCCAAGAGAGAGAGGAAGAGAGAGCACAACTGTCAACTAAACATTTAAATGATAACTCCCGCCTTGAAATCCCCAGCGCCATTAACCCATTTAATAAAAGTAAACAAACGCCTAAAGAATTAACTCCATTCTTTAACAAATAGAGGTTTTAATATTTATGATTGCATTCTTGAATTAAACATTTTTTTTTTTTTTTTTAACATAATCTGTTTCATTTTGTTGTAAACTTCTCAAATCAAAAAGATTACTGCTGGATAAATCTTCTGTAATAATACAAAGGGCAATCCATATGACCTTATTTATTTATTTCTCCTAAAATAAAATAAATTATTATTAGGGGAATTTTTAATAATAGACCACATTTTGTATTAATTATTTATTAAAGATATAAGTATTGTGCACTTGCTCGGACTCAAGTCACAGAGATTTACTTGAGTCGGAGCAAGTGCTCAGTACTTGATAATGGCTGCAGAATAAGCAGTCGAAACCTAGTATAATATTTATATTTTTAATAAATAATTAATACAAAATGTGGTTTATTATTAAAAATTCCCCTAATAATTCAAACAACAAAAGCTTTAATAAACACATTCGTGATCAATATTAACATAAAATAAATTCACCAACTTGAATTTTTTTTTTTAAATTTATTTAAGATTTTTTAGACATCGAAGACCCCGTCTCTCTTTACCAGGTGTTTCAATTGAATGGTAGCCAATTCATTTGAAAAAAATTTTCGTCGGATGTGACATGATGCGTACCCCTGACACCTAGAACAAGAAACTCTAACACTGTGCTAGGGTCCACGGGCACCAACTTGAATTAACCAAATTTATAAATAAAAATTTCTAAGATTAGGTTAAAATAATTTAAATGCACATTCCGGCTTATTAAATTTAAAAATATTATTTATTATCATTTGTAGCCTCTCTTCCTGCTAGTTAAAAGACCGGAAGCAATGTCACCTGCAAATATATCTTTGTAAACTTAGATGTTTAAAAAATGTAGGCCTACATGCCACCAATTAATTTAAATAAATAAGGACGTGTCTCAGATACCGAAAGACATTATTATTGTGGTTATATTGTAAAAACTAATATCTATCCTAAAGAGTCATTAGCGGAGATTATTATTTGGCTGCATCCACGACCGTTGCCCATTTAGAGAGATTATAATCACTTTAATTTATCCTGGAAAGAAGATAAACAAGGTGCCAAATTTCCTAACTAAAATATTCCCATAACTTAAAAGATATGGACTTTTTTATCTAGCGATTCGAGATTTGGGTCAGCCAACAGTTGTTGAGGATTTCCAAGCCTGGTCATCAGGAGGGACAATAGAGAGAGAAAGGGGGACCAAAGACCAGCCTCTGTAGATGATAAGAGCAGCTGAAGAGGAAGAGAAATCGAGAGTTGGTGGTGTGACCTTTGCTGACCTGGCTGGGAGCCAAAACCCGGAGCTCGCGACCTTATTTACATAGAGCGGTTGAGACGGCGCCCCGGAGCAAATCCGCCCCCTCAACCCCCCCCCCCCAATTGTACATCTCTTAATTAGAGACCCATATATTGGCCTGATCATTGCGCCCCTCCTTTTCCTATATTCGATTTTCAAATCCTCTCTTCATAATTAATTCTAAACTTATTTTACAGCCCCTGGACAATAAGTTATTCCCGTGGTATAATTCTGAATTATTAGCATAGGGGTTCATTGTGAGTGCTTTTAATAAACTGTCTGATATCATATATCAAAACAGATTTGAGGAATTATTTTTTAATAAACCTTGAAAATAGCTTTAAAAAAAATCTTTTTTTCCTTTATGAAGAAATTTCTTATTTTTAATAAAGTCGCTCTCTCCGGGATTTTTTTTTTAATCTTACTATTATCTCAAGATACCAAATCTTAAAAAATAAAGTTTTCTTAATTCTAATAATTATTTGAAAGAGAAAATTTCACTAATATATTTTTTAACTTTACTAAAAGAAAATTTTTTTTTTTAATTTTTAATAAGTTTAATTTCTTAGAATGGTATTTATTTATTTAAGCCGGAAGAGTTTTTTTACCTTTTTCAATATTACCTTGAATTTCAACCATCTTAATTGAATTGAATTCATAAATAATAAATAAATGAATTTTAAGTGAGGTCTGCAGAGTTAAATTTGAAAAAAAAAGTTCGAATCCTTTAAGAGAGGCGCATAGAGGGTTAATAAAGAAGGTAAAAAAGGAGGCATCCTAAACCATTGGGTTAATCATAAATAATCGGTCCAAAATTTACTGTATTTTAATATAGACCAGGATATGGCATCCTTTTAGATTTAAATCAGAAAACCAGTCCAATTCAGGATTTTCGGATTCGCAATCCTGGATTTTTAAGATCCTTTTCAAAGGATTGCCAAAAATTTTATATATCTTTCATCAAAACGCCTAAAAATGTGCAAATTCGGCTTAAGAACTAAATTTAATTCGGCAACCTGAATCGAATTTTAGGATCGCGGATTTTTAGATCGGAATAGCGATTCTTTTTTTAAATCCAATTGGATTAGTGGATCGGATCGTTCGAGCTTGTCGGATCGCTGGATCGGTTTTGCTAATCCTTGTGCAGCAGCCAGATTGGATTAGTGGATTGTCCGAACTGCCCGATCTGCGAAACGGATCGCTAATCCTTTTTAAAGGATTTTGCCCATCACTCATATGGACGGAGTCAGGGGCGCCGGAACGAATTTGAATCAGGGGGGGGGGGGGGCAAAAAAATTTTTTTTTAGAAAATTAAAATAATTTAATATGTTCAAATAGTATAAAACAAAAACAAATCTACTATAAAAATTTTAAATAAAATCACAATTTTAATAAAATATAATTTTTAAAAATTTGCTAGTGATTTTATCAAAAATTTTTGGAAAAAATTTGGAAAAAATGAATTTCTTACTCTTTTAATTTTTTTTTAATTTAGAAGATTTTATTTTTCAAAAGTAAAAATGTATCATTTTTAAAAATAAATGAAATAAAAGAAGACATATTGCCCCCCTCTGCCTCCCCCTATAGGATGCCAGGGGGCAATGTACCCTTGCCCTCCTCCCCCCCAGTTCCGGCGCCTATGGACGGAGTCTAAATTGCCTCAAATGCGGAAAAAGTCTTAAAAATAAAAATAAGGATTACAAGAAAGAAATAATTTAGAAAGATGGAATTAATTTTTGCACGTTATTAAGAGCATACATAGGGTCGGGGGACGGGGGAGGGGGGGGGAGCCGACTGGGTCTCGAAATGACGCCTAACAAAAAAACATTTTCCATAAATAATTAAAATTCTGGAATCTTTAAGAATTTGTTTTTTTTTTTTCCAAAATAATAATTCTATTTTATTTTTCTCTCATCCAAAATATCTTAAAATTTATTAATACTCCCTCGTTAAGGGATTTTTTTTTCATCTTTTTTTTAATTTCTCCTTCTCCCTTCTTTCCTTTTTTTTTTTTTTGCTATTCTTAATTTTCCATCTCATTCTACCAAATTAACTCAATTTAATGCTTACAATTTTTTTCACTTGATAATTGTACTAAAAAAAAACAACAACATGGAAATTCGACCATTACACGCCGACGGAATAGAATTGATAATAATAATAATAATATTCAAATAAAAAAAAAAAGGTCAGGTTAACAAGATTTAATTTGCGTTCTATTTGATGAAATTTCTCTTCTCTTTTACTTGATGAGCATTTAATCGCTTGTTTCTGGCCGAATGTGAATGCATATTGTATGTGTATGTGCACAAAATACAAGCGAATGCCTTGTTTTGTAACAAATTGTTTTTATCAAATGGAGTTGACGCGAGACAATAAATCTAAATGACAATTACCTAATAATAACACTCGTCACTTGAGCAAATTTTTTTTTTTTTTTACTGAATTAATGTAGTCCATATTATTCTAGAGTTGGATTGAATTTATAAAAACAGCCCCCCCCCCCCTCACCACCCTTCTCTGGCATAGGTTCTGCCAATGACAAGAACTTCATTTATGAATGAGATTGCGCTAACACTTTCTAATACCTCATATTTGCTAGTGCGCAATACACATTAAGGCAGTCGTTATTGACGCGACATTATTTTGGTTTACTGAGGATTTATTTGAGATCATGCGCTCTTAAGTTACTCATCTTTTAAAAGCCGAAAATCAACTCTATTATTTTAGCGATAAGTTAAATTAAATTCTAACTCTCCTTATACATATCAACCTAGGCAGTGGCGTACCTAGAGGGGAGGGAAGTGGTTTCCGTCCGCACTAGGCGGCACATATCGCCTGCTGAGAGAGAGAATTCTAGTGACGAAAGTCCAAAAATTCAATTTTTGAGTTAAGCCTCCCAAACATTGTCTTCTCTCTTGAGTGCCAAAGTGACGATAAATATATTTTCATTTTTTGCTATTGATAAACATATAACCAAGTATTTATTAATTTAAATAAGCGAAAAATATGGTTACCGCCGGGACCCACAGAGCACAAAATATTGCTGGAATGTTGCAGGAATCTTTCTATCTTATAACATTGTAGCAATATTGCAGCAATATTTTTTTGGAATGTTGCAAATAAAATATTGCTGGAATATTATTATAATATTTAAAAAAAATTTTTAGAATAAATTTTCCTAAAATATTTTGTAATATTATAGAAATAATCCAGCAATATTTTTTTGCAATATTGCAAATATAATATTGGGGAAATATTAGGAGACACTGAATATTCGATGTGAAGCGAAATGCAAAAATTGATTCCATTTCGAATATGTTGGTTATGAAGAACAAAAGGGCAGTTAATTTGTTTGTGAAAAATGTTGAAACGAGGAGGAAGAAAAAGGAAATGGTAAGTGCAAATACCGAGGCAATTTTAACAGTATAATAGTAAAATTTATTATAGGAAGTCATGTCGAAATTCGGGATTGGGGATTTGGGTTGGAGAAGAAAAGTAACCCTAAGTGACGCCTGAGCCAAAAGATGCGCCGGATTATTGCCTAAATGGGTTGGTCCATAAGAAGTCACCGACCAATTAGCCGATACAGTATTCACAGTGAAGGAGCCGAGTTCCTGAAAGAGAATAGATAGATGCCACATCTCGGACCTGAAACTGGCAGCTCAATGAAGAGAGGGAAGAGTTGACACGTCAAAGAATACACAGCTGGAGAGAGACGCTTTGTTTTTGCTATAACGTTAAAGTGAAATAAAAAAAAGTTGATGATTTTTACTCCCGTGCAACTATTTTAACTTTAATCTTAACACATTAAATAAATTGCTATATTGTAGAAATATTACAGGAATATTTTTTGCAATATTGTAAATAAAATATATATTTATAATATCAACGACATTAGGTTTTGAGTTAGGATCCTAACTCAAATTGAGTGAAAAGTTAGGATCCTAACTCAAATGTATTTCTTTTTCACGCATGTCTTGATATTATTATATTATATATATATAGAATATTGCCAAAATATTACAATACAATATAGCCATAATATTCCATTTCATACATGTTCCCAGAATATTGAGATGCAATGCATATATGCAATGCACGCATGTCGTGAATTTATTATATTACATATATATACTGTATATTATATCACCACATGCGCATTGCATCTCAATATACTGGGAACATATTATGAAATGGAATATTATGGCTATATTGTATTGTAATATTTTGGCAATATTCCCTGAATAAAAAAAACGCGGACATAGGAATGTCGCTGGAATGTTGAAAGAATATTGCATGCAATATTGTGTCACAATATTATGGTAACATTACATCGCAATATGTAGGCAACATTGCTGTGCAATATTCTGGCAATATTGTATTTCAATATTGTGACAATATTCCCTGAATAAAAAAAACGCGGACATAGGAATGTTGCTGGAATGCTGCAGGAATATTGCATGCAATATTTCGAATGTTTTGAAATAATATTCCTGCAACATTCCAGCAATATTTTGTGCTATGTGGGGAGTAGCACCACGGATCTGTCGATTTACGCTCAACATGCCCTACTACTGGACCACAGTACCGCACTCGCTTATTTAAATATAATAGATCGCTAATTTCAGTCTACTAGAGAAACGCCGCTCTAATCAAGCGTCCAGATTTCTCCGGTACTGTACTATTAATAAATACTTGGTTATATGTTTTTCATAATTACTTCATGGACCAACACATGATAGAATTAATTCTTTATTTGCTATTGTTTCTGGCCTATTTATTTGTTGCTATTTAAATGTAGCCAGGCTTTATTTATATTTCGTTGTCGAAATTTCGGGTCCTAGTCGCACTCATCCTCAAGCAATAATGTGCCGCATAACCTGTACTAAATTTTGACAATTTTGCTTGCCCTGAGGCTGAGTGCCACTAGCACTGGAAACGTCGGGAACGTGTTCCCGGAAAGACTCCCGTTTCCTTTTTCTAAAATAATGTCTTTTCTCATTACTGTATTTATTTGATTGTACCCTATTATCAAATTTAATTCCTTATGTTCTGTTATTCTTTTCCATCTTATTATAAAAAAGTATATCAGATTACCAATTATATCGAAAATCTTAGTTTTCATTCTCTGTGATTGTCATTTTAAAAAGGATAAGAGAGACGATCAATAAAATTGCCAATGATATCGACTTATTGACCATCTTGAAGACAATTGACGCGATTGTCCGAACAATGGCCGTGAAGCAACTGAATAGTTGACACTGCGCGGGGTTGGGCAAATACCCACGTGGTCTATTTGTGCCGGCAAGTTTACTCACCCTCGGAATAGGTCCAGATCAGGGGCGTCATTTGGGGGGGGGGGGGGGGCGCGCCCCCCCGCCCCTCTTATTTTTATATATTTTTATATTTTTATTAATAAAAAACACAAAAAAAAATATACAATAAAAAAAATATAAAATAAAAAAATAAATAATTATTTAATATAAATTTTTTTAATATTAATTTCCGTTTTTTTTTTAAAATAAATTAAAAAAAAAATATTTTCCCCCCACCAAAAAAATAATTTCTAACAAAAAAAAGAAAAGAAGGCCCGGTCCAGATGTAATTATTTAGTTGCGACAACTAAAAAGGGGGCGCATTCAATACCTTGTGTTTCATTGAAACTTCTTCAAAGCAACTAAACAGTTGGTTTGAAAATGTTGCCAGTGCGCGGGGGCCCTTAGCCTCACTTACTTTTATTTATTTATTTTTCTAAAATACTGTATTTTATGAAAACTCATTTTTTTTATAACAATTTATTTTATAAAAAAAAAGAAAGCAGATTTCCTTTCTAATAAATTTCTTTATCTTCGTTGATATAATTAATATTTTATTAACAAATGAATAACTTTTATTTAGAAACAAAAAAAAAGTCTTTATATTTCAAAAGAGCCTTTTGCTCTTCTTTTAAATTTGATTCAAAGAAAATCAAGATTCTATTAAACGAATATACAAATTGAACCAATTAAAATTGTATTTCGGGAGATCTTATTTTTATATTCGCTTGAGGCTTTTATAATTTGTTCCAAAAAAGTATAAGTAAAGGGATGAGATGAGATGAGATGGTGACCACTTAAAGTTAAGGGCTGCTGATTGGCCCGATTAAGGCCTAGGGTTTCCCACTTGCCACGATATCCCCACCCTTCCCTTCTTGCTCACTCCTCACATCGACTAGAGGCGCTTCAAGAGCTCTTTAATTAAACCCAAATAGCGTTTCTTTCCTTAAGTTTGAATTAATTATGTCTCAATTTTTCTTTAAACAATTTATTTATAAAAATATATTTTATAAATTTTTCAAATAATAAAGGGAATGATAATAATATTAATAAATTGATTTTTCTTGCCACACCAATTTTTTTCTGTTGATTTTTGGTTTCCGGCAGTGCATTTGGTTTCAGAACAGCCAGTGCATTAGAATTCAAAATGTAAAATTTATAAACATAAACAAGTCAGAGGGAAAAATGAGAATATATATTTTAATAAGCATCTAAAAAATAATGTGTAAATTTTAATCAAATCATTTAAGCCAAATCTGAAACAACTAAAAAAGTACATCAGTAAAGTACTAATACTCTTTGGTCTATTTTGTTCAAAAGCTTCGCGTTACATCCCGGGGGCGTGCCTAAATTAAATTTAAAATTCCATCCTCCTAACTATTTTCGTTCTTGAGATATCTTGTTCACAGACAGACAGACCCTTTTTACGAACTTTATTGTCTTTTTATTTTAAAAAGAGAAAGTAAAAATGTTTGTTTTATATATGGTGTTATTAACCATTAAACCCCCAAAGGATTCGCCTAAATGCCAGAAAAGTTTCTAAAAAAAAAAATCAAACATTTTTTCCTCCCAAAAGAAGATTTTTATTTCACTGTTAGTTATTGAAAAGGGAACGAAATTATGTCTTTGAGGTAATGCTTTTCTGGTGCCAAAGCTCTAACGTTCACATCCCGTCCTAAGCGAAAAAATATATTTCTATTGCATTTGTTACCAATTAATTGAAATAAATAGCGTCGTGGTCTAATGGCTACAGATGCCGAAAAAGACCTAAAACAAATTAATAAAAAAAAAATATATAAGCTTATATATCTTAAAATACGAAGAAAAATTATTTGTATGACGCCTTTTATACGCTCTTAAGTTATTATAATTTTATTTATATTAGTATAGGTATTTCTCCACTTGTTCATGTATATTCTCTAAAAACAGGCGTTAAAATTTAAAATAAACAAATGGGTGTTAAAAAGTAATGTAAAAACAATCAGGGTTAAAAAAATGCTATTAAAAAACAATTCCTTGCCTCAAATAGCTATTCTCTAAACAAAAATTTAAAGCCAAAGCGTTAACATTTAGTAAATAGTGTTAAAAATTAATGCCATGTCTAGGGAGTGCCTTTAATATTTTAACGTCGTGTTTAAAATAAACATGGCGTCCTTAACCTAAAAAGTAAGGTTATGATTTTGATAGCTTTGAAATAAAAGCAACATGTTAACGTCGTTGTTAAAACTTTGTTTAGAAATAGCATTTTTTTAACGCTGATTGTTTCTACATTATTTTTTAACACCCATTTGTTTATTTTAACGCCTGTTTTTAGAGAATAGACCTGCTTAACAGTTGTTTTTTTTTTTTTTTGAACGCTAATAAAAATTTGCCACAACCATCTAGAAAATAAGAAAGATTCTTTTAAAAGTTTTCATAAAATGATCTCTGGCAAAGGAGGTGTGAATTTCGTTCAAAAGGCACTTGACACCAGACGCTTATCATAACATAAACATAGATTCTATTTTGCATGTAATGAAAGGTAACGTTGTTAGTTTTAACGACACCTCCTGGTGCCACCCTTTTTATTGATTTACTCCGGCCAATTTCAAGAAAGAAAAAAAAAAAAAACGCCATCTTTAGGGAATCTTTGCTGGTGAATAATTCACAACCACTTCTGAATCTATTCATTTTTTTTTACACCTGTTATAGCTTTTCATTAGATTTTATTCCAATTTTCAAAATTTTTTTTTTATCTCTCTCTTGTGCCAAAGTTGAAAGATCGACCACAAATTATCATAAATCACAAAAAAATGATATATTGGAAAATTTATTATATCAATAAAAAAAAAAGGAAAAAATTCAAAAGGTTTTTAGGATTCGAAGCAAATTTTTATTCAGTTAAAATAAATCATTCGACGGAGGGGGAGGGGAGGGGGGGTGCAAACAAATTTGTCAGCGTAAATTAAATATTCATGGGGATAAATATCATTTTACACTCGTTATTTATTCATAAGGATGGATTTTACTAGAAGAAGAGAGGGAGGGGGGAGGAGCAGGACCATCACCAAAAAAAGGACACCCTCCCCCCTCTTTAAGAGTCATTTTAATAAATTACCACTCGACTCTTGTTAGCTGATTAAATGGATTTCAAACCAATCGCTTCTTTTTTTTTCCTTTTTCTTCCAGGCTTATTTAGTTCTAATATTCATTTAAATAATGAAAAGAAATTTTTTAAAACTTTGCAATGGAAATTTTCCAAGATATTTTTTTATTTGGCTCGTGCCTCCGTTAAAGCTAGGCGTTTTTTTTTTTTTTCTATTTGAAATTGCAAGGTTATTAAGTTGAAGTTAAGGTTGATAAGATTGGAATATTTTTTTTTTTTTTTAATATTATGATTAAATTTAAATAAAGTCGAAAGTTCTGTCTCTGTGAGGCTTTAAACTCTTCTCGATATTTTCTTTAACAAAACTGCCATAAACCTCTAAATCATTTGTAAGTTTGTTTTTAATAAATTTTCTCTTTTGGCTACTGAGACTATTTGGGCGATGTTATGCATAAAGGAACCAAGCGGCATTATGATCGAAATTGAGATAAGACCTCCATCTGGTAGGGAAAAAGAAGATCTACCTCTTTATTTAAATCACAGCATTATTACTCTGTGCACTTCTGCAGTCGTTTTCAAGTACTGTACACTTGCTCCGGCTCAAGTGAACTTAATTGTAAGGGACACCTACGTGAAGTTAGTAGCATTTTATATGCAATGAAGTTAGGAACATATACACTCATTCCCAAGAATTTAGACACAATCATCAAAGCAAGTGTTAGCATGATTGTTACAATAAGTTTTTTTTATTTTTATTTTTTGACAAAGATGGTATAAAATACTAATATTAAAAAACTTTTTGTAATAATCATGCTTTTTAGGTAAACATTTGCTTTAATGAGTGTGTCTAACTTCATGGGAATGAGTGTATATGTTCCTAACTTCACATAGGTATCCCGGTACCCCCGTATCCCTCAGAGGTTAGTTCACTTGAGTCGGAGCTAGTGTATAGTACTTGAAAACAACTGAAGAAGTAGTCGAAACGTTGTACAGTAATTATATTTTTAATAAATAATTAATACAAAATGTGATCCACAGTTAAAAACTCCCAAAATAATAATATATTGTTAAGACAAAGCAGCGGTTTAATTGATCAAGTCAAATTTTCACCGCGTTGAATAAAAATTCCCTGCAATAATAACAAGACATGAAAAAAAAATTTTTGAAGAAAGGAGACCGATTACCAGAGAAAAACAAATAAATAATAGAAAAGATAATTGCTTTTTATTTAACAAAGCCCAACGTTGCGTTGTAGTCCCTCGGGCAGAGAATCAAATATGTCCGGGGAGAGACAGAGAGAGAAAATTCAGGTTGAAATGCTCTCCGTCAAAAGAGGCAGATAATGATCCAGGTTGGTAAATAAAAAATTTTTTTTTTATTTTCTTAACAAAATAAAAAATAAAAGTTTTCTTTCTCTCAAAATTCACCGTCCTATTTATTTTTTCCTGGAAGTTTTTATAATATGAATATTTATAATAATTAAAATTTTCTATATACGATGATACGTTTAAATGTTTAAGAAGCATGCCTCTTTGATAATTGAATGATGATTGTTTGGATTAAAAAGAACTCGAGTTTTTATTACATTGGTCTGCATGAAAAAAACTGAATGGAATTTTTTGACTGTTTCTTACAGTTCTTTTATCGCTGAAACTGGGAATAATAATTGTTGTTACGAAACTAGACAAGAATATTCATAAAATCTTTAATAATAATATCTAAAACATTTCATCACGTCAGTTTTTTTTTATGTAAAACGCATATTAAGGAGAAGCAGAAGCGTTCTTCTAAATTTATCTCTCTCAAATTACCCAGACTCCCAAACAACCTGTGATTGGCTAAAAAGGATCATCTTAACACTGTCTCTCAGTATGAGGTTTGCGAACAGCTTGACTCACAATTTACAGGTGGTTCAAGCCCGAAATAGCAGTTTATATGGCAACTATGCTCGTATTTTAGTTCTGGATTATGGCTCCAAGATGTGTGTACTTTCTCCGGATAACTTTTGTTTTATTTGTGATGAATATACTGTGAAAAGTCAACCAAATAAAAAACAAAACTATAATGATTTGTCTGTGATTCTTGAGAAATTGAACTATCAAGAACATCGTTGGGTAGTTTGTGGAGTCTTCAAAATACTAACTCTGTTGTTGGGGCAGCAGACTGACAACACCACTATCCCTGCATCCTGAGCTTGTGGGGCAGTCGATCCAGAGATCGCCATTGGACTAAAAATGACTGGCCCCTCCGAGGGCCTTAGCGCCCGGGGAAAATATGAGCTAAAAAGTATTTTCCCATACTCTCATATTAACTGTTTTTCGCAAGCTTAGGAGCCTATAATAAAGAACAGGGTGAAAGATTTTACCAAGAAAAACGATACCAAGGAAGATGATACGTCAACATGCTAATTGATTATTGTTGGGTGCTCTGGCGGGAAACACAAGATGGAAAGCGAAAGCGGGATCGGAGGAACATAAAATTAAATATACAAATTAAACACTGGGCTATTTGTTTCAAAGGTTTTATTAATTATAAAATGAATACTTTGAGGGCTCGCTGGTGTAGTGAGCTAGGGTGTCGGCTTCTACAAAGAAGATCCTTGTTCAAATCCTTGGCCTGCGGGATTTTTCATTAAATAAAATATTTATTTAATGTAAACAAATCCTCAAGCAGGCCCTGGATTGGAATATAGGATCTTACCACAATAGCCCTCAGGCAAACTCTACGAGGAGAGGGAGTTGCTGTGACATCCCGTCCTGTGGAAGGGACGTAAAGGTTTCCCTCTCAGGGATGCATTCTTCGAAAGGAGTAGCGCCGGTGTGAGGGAGCCCTCCTCAATTAGGACATCCTCCATAGCATAGAAGAGGTTGGATATAAGGAACCGGTTGGAACCAGAAATAAGGATTAGTTCACTAGCTAGAGACGAAAGCAGGAGGAGGAGTTAGAGATAGGAAATGATGCAACTTCACGGGGTGCTGGTAGATGGCTACGGCCAGAGGCCGGTTGGGTTTGAGGTGTGTGTCTTCGTACACGAAAGCACCTGAGGTAAATAAACGGGGATCCCGATAGGAATTTCAAATAAAAAAAAAATAAAAATGAATACTTTATAGGTTTGTCGACAATTCCTTGTCATCATCAGAAGTGATTACATTCTAATACATGAAAGTAGAAACATTATACACTAGAAGAAGTGGTACCAACTGCAATACATCATAGTAACAAAGTAAGTTAATTATATAGCTTTGAGTTTGTAAGCTAATCTTGTTACTATGTTTTATTGCAGTTGATACTATTTCTTCTAGTGTATAATGTTCAGGCATTGGAATGTAATCACTTCTGATGACAAGGAATTGTCGAAATACCTATCCAGTGTTAATTTTATAATTAATAAAACCTTTGAAACAAATAATCTAGAGTTTAATTTGTATATTTAATTTTAATCTATTGATATTTATGTTTATTAATATAATATTAAAATGAAAAATAAAAAAATAATTGACACCTTTAACCAGAGACGAAGTGTCGAAGGCATGAAAACTGATTAAATTAATAAAAATCTCATCGATGATAATAATAAATAAATTTTTACATGTCAAAATATTCATTCAAAAAAAAAAAAAAAAAAAATATGAATATGAATTTTATGGATTATTAAAAATCTGATTTACATAATTTATCCCTAGGCGTACATAATTCACTATTCAGAATAACACAAAAAAAAAAATTATAATTTTCAAATCGGTTCAACGGCGATCGATTAAATATTAAAGAGAGAGACGGGAATCGTTTCAGGGGAAAAAAATGTAAAAAAGAGAAACGAACCGAGTCAATTCCGGCCATGTTGGGTGGATGAAGGGATGAAATTATCGAAAGATGGTGCCTCCCCCCCCTCTTTTATACGGCCTGAGGCGCCCCTGAGGCGTCGGCGCCCATTTGAGGCGCCTTTTGGGCGCGGAGTCGTTATGGCCCATGGCGTTGTGTCCTTTTCGTCAGCTGCCCTTTTTGCAGTCACAAGAAGAAAAAAAAACACTGCAACAAACCTTTATTTTTATGGTGCATGTTGCGGCTGCTGTTTTTTTTTTTTAACTCTTAAATGTGTACGTTAATTAATGCAAATGGACAAACCAACAAAAAAAAAAATAATAATAATAAATCCGAAAATTTTGTTGAAGTTTTTAAAGAGATCAGAAAAGTAAACAAAAACGATTATTGCTCTGCAAATTTTAACTTGATTAAATGAGAAATGTCAGATGAAATAAAGAACGAAAGACCAGTCAAGTTTATTTTCATCCATTTTATCTAAATGAATAATTAAATTGCATGGATTATATTAAAAAAGTTTCTATTTTTGTTTGTTATATACATATTGATTATATAAGAATGAAGTTTCACAACTTTTTTTTTTTTAAGAAATAAGAAAAAGTAAAAAGAAAGAAAAAGTTAAATTTAATAATTTATTTGAAAGAATGAAAAATTGTATCGTTTTATTTTTTAGATATTCTGGAAATTTTTAATGTTCTTTTCCTTTCTATATTTGATGTTTCAGTCCAAAACTGACAATGGAATAAAGTGGGCATTCGTTTGTTGAACACACTGTCTGATTTCTGTCTAGAGACAGGTCCGGGAAGAATAATTCAGAATGGGAGATTATATTATCGTATTTTTTATTTAAGGTCTTTTTTCGGCATCGGAGGCCATTTTAATTCTCGTCTCTATTTAATTCAATTGATTGGAAGCCAATTCATTTGAAATAGAGACTCGAACTCCTAGGTAAAGAGCTAAGATCTCTACCAAGTTAAAACATAAAAAATTCTATAAACATTTGTCCGAAAACGCTTCTTTCACCAGACACCCACCATTTTTATTTATTAGATTTTATACCGTATATCACTGGAATGGGTTTTTTCCCAAATTAGAACTGAAGTAAGTTATTTGGAAAATCAACTCAAACGGTCAAAGATTTAAGCAATTTATTGAAAAACAAAAACAAAATGGCGGATATTTGGTGAAAGAAGCGTTTTCGGACATGTTATTAATGAACCAATCCGGAAAGAAACTAATATGCCGTTTGAATTACAATAAAAACCTGTATATAGAGGATTTAAAGGATGATCCACACACAACAGGGGGCCTCAAAATGTGTATATCATCAAAATCTCGACCTCAATTTTTAACATGAATCCAATACTTTCTCTCTATATATTAACAAATATAGGTAAGAAAAAGTAAAATAACTGAATATAACCTGAGGGATAGATGTGAATATAGCCGCAATTTGACTGACCGACGACGGTTCTGATTCGGAACGGTGACTGAACTGTGACGTGACTGATGTGTGTGAATCGTGTTAAATTAGGATGAAAAATGAAGTTACTTCCGGAAGTCAGGTGTTGTTGACATCAGTAAGAAAAATAGATATTTTCTTTTGAATTTGAATTTTGAAGAATTTTGAATTTTCTTGTGAATCGTGGGTTTGAAATAAAATTATACGTATTTGATAAAGTTGAATTGTTTTGCTCTCGATAACGAATGCCTTACCGGGGGTCCTGACAACGGATAAGTGGAACAGTCACCACAATCATTGCGGTTAAGTAGTGCCAAGCGCGGCGAAACATCAGGTTGGTGACCCCGAGAAATCAGTGTGTGGAACATTACCCGGTTGCTATCGGAACAATAAAATAATTATATATACGTATGTTAAAACCCCTAAATGACCTCAGCAGCCAAAAGAGAAAATTATTTTACTTTTTTAAATTTAGACAATAAATAATGTCAAGAAATTTTATAATATACTTTTTTATTAGAGTTTTTTAAAATGTCGTATTTTTTGATAGATTTTTTTAATTTTAATAATCTGACATGTATATGAATGAGTACCAAAGGAAGAAGGCAAATGAAATGAAGATAGAAATAAGATTTAATTATCACCAAATTGATAAAAAGAATTTTTCTTTATTTTTCCATTTCATTTCATTTTTTTGCTAAGACAAATAGAAAAGAGTGGATTTATAAACCTCTATTATTCTCCTTTTAAAAGAATAGACGTCTATATGATTTAAAATGAGAATGAAATTATTAAATCAAATAAATTAGAATTAGATTTTTATCGTTTGGTTAAACCTGAATAACCCTGGTTTGCAAAGGTGCCTATTGTTATACAATTTCAAAATTGAATAAAGTGCTGCTATTAACTCAAGAAGGGTTCATTCACAAAGGAAAATTTATTCTCCATTTCTCTTTAGTATTAAAAATTATAACTGATTATGGGGACGCGGACTCCACTCGATTTTCATTCTCAGTTAAAAATTAAAAAATGTCCTCGGATTAAAAAGTAGCTTTTAATTAATTATGGAGAAAATAAAATATTTAAAATCTACTAAATATTTTCATTTGTGATGCTCAAAATCAGATCTATCTGTTGTGCTTAGAGATAGAAAAGTCGATTCTGACTTTAATCAACAATCGATTTTTTACTGAAAATAATAAACTTTTTAGAACCGAGTTGAAACTTTTAAAGTCGATTAGAATCGAATCTCAATGGACGACTTTGACTTATTTCTTACAACTAGCCGCGTAGCTCGCCTTCGCCCCCTGAACCCCCTCAGCAGGCTCGGGACCGCCTGCGGCGTTCCATCGCCTTTTCTTAATTTATGAAAAGAAAATTATTATTAATACTATTCCAATCAAGTGCCTGCTTGAGTATTTGTTTATACATAAACTATACATTTCCTAGGGGAGAAATCGTAACTTTAGGAATTAATAACTCAAAAAGTTATAAGCAATTTGGGACCCGAGTATTTTTCCTGGATTCTCCATAACGTTCGAGGTTGAGGGTCGGAAAGCACACCGATGTCTTAGATAGGCTTGCGTTCGATTCCCAGGGCGCTCATTCAACATTATTAAACAATTATGTTCAAAAATGTTGACTATTTTAAAGCAAGTTAAAATTTATTTCCAGCATGATATGGTTCAGTTCTTTTCGTTTCAGCAATCCCTCAAAAAAGACATGTTTGTAATTTCTCTATTTCAGAAAATATTCTTTAAGCTTTAACGTTACAATTAACTACGTATTAGGTTTAGTACGATTCATTATTTTCTGAGGGGTAATATAATTTACTTTCTCTTAGCCTACTAGAATAAGTTGATAAGTTACAATTGCAGCCGCTAAATACTTCTTAGCTTCTCTAACCAGCCGCTAAATAAAAATACCGTCTAGAATAGAAGGTTTCATTGAATATGCTAGGTAATATAATGACTTGATAGCCTACTTCAAACTAGATTGAATTTAACTAAGAGGTAATTTTCTTAAGTGTTCACTCAGATATTAAACTTAACTTGGTCTTTAGTAAGTTGAAGTTGAATTTAAAAAAAAAGACTAATGAAGTGCTAATAATAATAGAAAAAAAAAATTTAAACGTTCAAACGTTCCTCTTGTGTAAATGTGCTACAAATTTGGTTAAATTTTATTAATAGTTGGCGATTTAATAATTGCCAATCAACGAGTTAATCTTACAATTGTTAGTCATCCTAGTTTCCTTTTTACCAACATATGAAAAAAAAAAAAAAAAATGTTTTGTTTAAAAAAAAAAAAAAAATTTGAAATTGGTTTTTTGATGGAAAGGAAAGATTTAATAAACATGAATGGATTATTTTAACGGTGATATATATATATATCCGAATGAAGGTGTTAAAAAGCTTTCAAAATGAAACTTAATAATATTTAGAGAACTGGCTGGGAAATAAAAAAAATTTATTGTCGGTTATTATTGAATTTTAAATATTCAATTATTTCTATGAATAAAAAAAAAAATGCATATGAAATTATTTTATCTAATTGTTATATAAGCTTGATGAATGCATATGAAAGCCAAAAATCCTGACCTCTATTAAATTGTAGTCAAACTTCTATATTTTAGTCCGAAATATTCTTAAAGGGATTCAGGAGCGACGTCCAAACGTACTTAAAAAAAAAACTAGACTATTATAAGTAATTTTTCAATGAGGTTTTTTAAAATGAATTAAATTCATAAGAGATTATTGGGACTTAGAGCTATAATTTTTTTAATGACTTATAAAAAAATTATCCTAATTAATTTTATTATTGTTATCAAGCAAATACAAAAAAATCTGGTGTGACTGGCGCACAGCACACAACTTTCTCTTACCTTCGGTAATCCAAAGTTGTGTACTGTGCTTGTCACACCAGATTTTTTGTGTCGACATGTATTTAGTTCCCGGAAGTAGGGAATATTTGAATTCAGATGTAAAATTTATAAGTATGGGAAAATATTTATATTTTGTTACCATGGCAACCATTTCTCCTATCTTTCCTATGAAGCACAAGAGTAAAGTGTAAAGAGTAAAGTTTTAAAATAAGCTTAGATGATTTATTTGAAAATCAACTGTCAAATTAGTTCAGCATTCTTGCAATAGATGGCAGGCTAGTCTATCAGCCGATCCCCTTTTAAGCTATATCTGGCCTATATTTATATATTTTTATGCTTTTATAAAAGATACATAATATATAATAAAATTTATAAAGTACTTATTGTTAAAAGATCAATGAAAATCAACCAAATGCATTAAATTTTATTAGCTACCACTCTGACATCTCTTGGCAAATTTTTGAATTACTTGATTTTTTGGGCATACTTTTTATGACACACAACGCCCTCTTATCGGGAAAAACATGCGTTACACCCTCGGTCCTATTCCGCCTTAATTATTTAAAGAAATTTGAATTTGATTTCCTTCCTTCTCTTTGAATTTTCAGGCAATACAACAAATTTGTTCGTTCAACAATAAATCATTTAGCGTTGTTGCTAAATCACTCAGTAAAATGTATGTATATTAAATTTTATTTAATCAGTATGTAACAGATATGCATCATGCATATATGATGCCTCCGGCTTGATCCTATTCAAATTATTTCGTATATAATAATTTATATTACTAAATTTTGTTTCAGTTAATTTGCCACACATACCTTTGATCTCATATCAAGAGTAAATATTATCATATTATAGCCGTACATATATATTTACATTAGTATTTGTGTGTTTATATAAAATGATAACCAATAATCTTACAAGGGGACCCCACGGGTGGTGGGTCACCGATTTTTTTTAAACTCATAGGATTTGAAGATTAGTATCTGGACTTCAATGTCCCTAAAGCAGTTCGATGCACTTCTCAAGAACACTCGAGTAAATCGACTTTGAAATATAAGTTTGAATAATTTTGTTTAATGTCAACAGTGTCAGGTAGCCGAGCGGGTAAGAAGAGCTCCAGTCTTGTAAACAACAAGTTCCTAGATCGATTCTTGTTGGGGAATTTTTTTTATTTTAATTCTAAATCTGCAGACCTATATACTGAATCTCTCTTATTAACATACGTCAAAATAAATTATCATCTTTTATTTTTAAATACCACTCGCTACTACATTTCTAGGATAAGCTCGTTGACTATGACTTTCAAGTCTTTTCAGTTCTAGTTAAGTTAATCATATGATTAAATACAATAACAGCCAGATGGTTGCCATTTGGTTGGATCCAAATGGCTTAAATAGAATAATCGGATTGCCTGGGAACCGAACCCTCGACCCTTGGTATACAAGGCCGGCGCGCTACCAACTACACCAAGCCAGAGGGCCTAAACAAGTTCAAGTTCGGTATAGGGCCGAATTAAATTAGGAAATTAGCCTTATTTTTTTTTTGAAATTTTTAAATTTTTGTTAAAAAAATCTGGTGTGACTGGCGCACAGCACACAACTTTCTCTTACCTTCGGTAATCGAAAGTTGTGTTCTGTGCTTGTCACACCAGATTTTTTGTGTCGACATATATTTAGTTCCCGAAAGTACGGAACATATGAATTCAGATGTAAAATTTATAAGTATGGGAAAATATTTATATTTTGTTACCATGGCAACCATTTCTCATATCTTCCCTATGAAATACAAGAGTAAAGTGGTCTTCAGAAGATTTCAATCACAAAATGAGAATATACATTTTAAAGAGAATCTAAAAAATAATTGATTTTTGAATTTAAAAAAAATCGGAGCAAATTTTGAGAAAATCGAAAAAAACTGAGTAAGAAAGTAAAAATTAATGAACTTTAATTAATTATTTTAATTTTTAATAATTTTTGCTTTCTCTTACCTATATATATATAATATATAGGAAAAAATTATGCCTTTATTAAGTTGCTAACCTCACGAAACTTCCTTATAGTCTACTTAAGATAGCTAATATGAAAAAACTCATTTTTTTATTAACTCTACGGTTAAGCGGCGCTCGGGGCTTGGTGTAGGGGTTAGCGTGCTAACCTCGGATACCAAAAGTCGCGGGTTCGGACTCGAGGTAGTCCGATGATTTTATTTAAGGCATTTGGTTACCAAAAGGCTTAAATAGAAATGCATGGACCCCCAATAGATATATTAAACATACGAGTATCGTTAAAAATGGCCTAAGTTGGCGAAAAGACTGTGTGAATGTGTGTGTGAATGTGAGTGTCAATGAGAAAAAAGTGTGAATGTTTTTTTATAAAAAAAAAAAAAGGTTAAGCGTGTTCTTGTTTGCTATATCGATGATTTGCTTAAAAAGTAAAAATTCTCTCTTCGATTTACTACTCAATTATATTCCTGGCATTATAGCAAATTTTACATATTCCTACTTCTTTTTGCGTTCTCTTATTATTATAATTTTTTTTTTTTTACTTTCATTTTTGAGGATCCTTCAACTTGTTCCATTAATATTTATTATTTCAATTAGAGGAAATGAATAAAAAACGGCCCCTTTAGCTTCTCGAATAATTTGCATTAAGTTTAGCAAATATATGTAGACTGGGGCTTTACACACTCATACTTCTCTAACTACCTCACCTCCCCCCCACCCAGAACACACACACTTCTCCCACCACTCTTGATGTAATTCTAACTTCATACAACCCTTAAAAAAAGGTCGGATGAGGAGATTTACTTTGTGCCCTTTATAAACAAAGCAAATGGACAAGATTATATATAGAGCGCGATAGGAGGCTTTATTTTATTTTTGAAATTTGATTACTTTATTTTTTCTTAAAATAAGATTTTTCATTGAGAGTAAAAAAATACATTTTAGAGTTTTTTTTTTCCTACTTATATTCTATTTCTAGAGTTAAAATTAATATGTTAATGTTAGGGCCAATAGACTTTTGAAAAAAAAATTCTAAAAGAAGTTAAAGAAAAATAAAAAAGCTATTTTGATTTAATTGTCGATGTTTCGGTCCTATTCACTGTCTTTATCAAAACTATTAATATTAAATGTTCAATAATACAAAATCTTCAGTATTGACTTTATATAGTCCTATATCAATACAATTTAACAATGTCAATTAATTTTTTACATACTACTTTAAATTATAATTAACATTGTAATAATGTACCTGCAATACCACTCTAGTGAGTACGTGGATGGCAACCACGAGTTACCCGAGCTAAGGCTGGTATTTCTTCCATTCCTTTATGTCAGCCTGAGACCGGGTCGGCTTGCTTTTCTCTCGGCCTCATTTCTTTATAAATTAATTTTGCAGACCCCACATAGGGATAAGAAGAATAATGTACCTACAATTGTCCGAAGATGTTTTATATTATTTATCATTTAATTTTTTTTTAAATTTATTTATTGGCTGTTGGCATGGACGTAACTAGGGCCCCCCCCCCCCAGAAAGCTCCCAGATCCGAGAGGCTGAGTCAAAATGGGGCCTTCCAGGCCGCCGAAGGATGGCTGGTCCCATGCCCCCCCCCAGCCAAATTTCCTAGTTACGCCCATGGCTGTTGGCCAGGAGCTAGGCCTAGGTTTTTTTTTTTTATTACAATCTCTCTACAGTAAAATAGTTACAATAATATAAAATACATAGCAGAAAACGCAGTAAAATACATGGTAGGAAATACAGTAATAATATAAAATATTATCATTTAATTGTAATATCTAAAAAGACCTAGAATCACAAATGAAACCCAGGGAGGGATTCAGTAATAATATTCTTCCATCTGTCTGACGAAAGAGAACACTGTATGTAAATAAATAATTAATTTTTTTATCCTCTTCTTTCTTTGTCTTAAATCCCTATTTCGGGGAAAGTATATTGTAATCAGATGCAACAGATAGAAGAGCCAGACCGACTCTTCGCACGCCCTGACAGAGAGAAGGTTGGCCTAATTGGAATAGAAGAAATGCAAGTCTTAAATCGGGTAACTCGTGGTCGCTATCTATTTACTCATAAGAAGTGAGGGGAAATTATTTTCTAATAGGGGAGAGTGGGGCATGTTGAGACAGTTTTAATATTTTATTTTTTTGCAAAAAATTGGAACGCCTATCTTTTATTCTACCATCATATTTTGAAAGGTTAATTCTTTAGGTACCTAAATAGCATATTTTCTCTCCTGATAATAATCATGGAGTATTAAAATTAATTAATTTAAAAAAATGCATTGCGTATCAACTTACCCCACCTCGGGGCAAGTTGATACAAAGAAAAGGCAAGTTGATACTGTGGTAAGGGGGATTGATAATCTGATGGGATATCAATAAGAAGATTGTGCTAATTTTTAAATAATACATTTTAATGATTAAAAGGATAAAAAGCCAATCTAGTCCTATTTCCACATAAGATGCACAATGAATACATGTGTATAATTTTGTGACCTGCCACATTCGATGTGTGCATATTTATTGCATAATATGCACTGGATCCAGTCTTGGCCAAACTTTGACAGTAAATATGGCTTAAACAAACCAAGAACAGTGTATCTTCCTCCTCTTCTGAATTTGAAACTAGTTTCTCCCAATCCCAATGCACATGGACTGAGGGGCAAGTTGATACAGTGTATCAATATGCCCCCAAACAAATGTATCAACTTGCCCCAAGTGACCACGTGTCTTTAAAACTAACATAACCTAAAAAGTAGAGCACCTAGCCTTATATAAATTATATGAACTTACTCAGGAAGAAACGTTTAATAAAATGCGCACAGTGATTATAGGTCTCAGGGATTCTTTATGCACTTTTTCTATACTCAAACACAAGGTAAAAAATTTACTTTTGTGGTGTGAAAACACCAAACCTTAAACAACTCAACAACTCGCAGTCGGATTTGACTGCCACTATGTGTAGTACAGCGTCACTTTACGACACATCGACTGCTACCACTCGCTTCAACATGCGCATACGCATTGGCGAATTATATTGAATGTATCAACTTGCCCCCGTCTCAACTTGCCCCACTCTCCCCTACTGTTATAGTTTTTTTTAATAAGTATATACTAGCAATATAGGTGAGAGTTTCGCACCTCTTTCACTTTTTCACTTCCTTTTTACTTATAATTAATTCTAAAGAAAAATGGTGGGAGTTTTTATGCTTTTTAAAGCAAAAGCCAAAAGCCGAAAGAATTTTTTTTTTTAAATAATTAAAACTTTTTAAACATAAAACCCTTATGAGAAGAGAGACGAGAACGGTATTGGTTTTCCCTCAATTGCAACTGACCCAAGTAGACCTCAATTAAGGGTGAAAAGAATCTCTTTGCGTTAAAATAATCATTAAAAGGAGATAAAATAACTCGCGGTTAATTGAGTGAGTTCATAAAAATAATTTTTTTTTTTTATTAAAAAGATATTGTCCGTACAGTTTTAAAAATAAATATTATAATCTTTTTAAAAATTAAAATATCAATTAACGATGTACCAGAATTATAAACTCTATATATACCGGATATTAAAATTCACTATCTCGAAATAAATCAAAATGAAATATTCATGAGTTTTATTTATCGAAAAAATTAAAATCCTATTAATCAGGCCCGTAGCCAGAGGGTTGGGGGGGGGGGTCGGATTATCCGAGAGGTAATCCCTTCTCCCAAATGAATAAATTTTAAAGAATACAAAATATTTTTTATAATTTTTAACAGTAGGCCTATTTAAAATTTTAACACCACCTTTCTCTTCTCTTTATTTATAATTTTTGAATATTTCTGGGAGGGGGAGGGGATTCCCTTATCCCCTCTTCAAAGTTAAATAAATTTACAGAACAACTAAAGAGAGATTTAAGACCGGGCGAAATCAGTTCAAGTGTCATTTCACTACTCGGTTCAACCGATGGATGATCAAATGTAATAAATTAGATTGTAATTTATTTTTAAGAGGTATTTTTTTTATTTATTGGTTAACGATCTGGCCTCATTACATCGTTTTAACTTAAGCCATCAACAGAACCTTTAAACAAATTTGTACAAAGATGTAATTGATTTTTATAAAATTAAAATATAGATATAAATTTTTTAATTTATTATTTTATTCTTTTACCATCCCGCCAAAGGCGAGCAATTGTAAAATTACCAAACAGTATAGTAGCAAGAATAAATTTGATTCATTTGCTCGCCGAAGGGAAGCTAGGGAGTCCAGGGGGCGTAGCCTTACCACTTGTCTACAAATAAATGGATAATATGAAGAGTTGCAAATAAATGGATAATATGCAAAGTTATTTAATCTTTGGCCGATGGTTCTTAGAAAAAAAATTAATTTTCCTTACGGCTATTTTCAGTCAGATCGTTAATCAATAAATAAAAATACCTCTTAAAAATAAATTACATTAACCAATCATCAGTTGAACAACGCGACCAAGAAGGGAAACCACTGAGATGCTCAATACATGAACTTAAAATCCACATATAGACATCCCAAAGTTTTGCTAATTTTTGGGGCTTGAAATTAACTTTTTAATGAACAAAATAGTTTCATTTCCTTATTTTTTCTCCTTCATTCAATTGGATCACATACTGTTTTGTCTGCTACTTTTTAATAGCTTGGCTTATATGAACTCTGAAAGGTTTTGTGCTCAAGTTTAGAGTTCTTGAAATAAATTAAAGTGAATGCAATTTGATATCAGAGTGGAAAATCCTTTGACGCCGGCGTATGTTTCTTAGTAAGTCAAGAATTAGTTGCCTTGTCTAGAAATGCTTTGCCAATCAAGTCTTTAATTTAAAGGCAAGCCATTCATTCGTCTAAGTATCAAATTAACTTCAAATTCAATCAAATATCTGGTAGTTCAGTGGAGAACTTCACAAAACTTCTGAGCTGTTTGACCATATATTTTGTTTTTAATTAAATGGTTTTCGAGGCCTTTGGTCGAGTGTCCTGCAAAGGAAGTAGATTTCTAGGGTATCACTCAAGGGCGGATCCAGAGGTGTTTCTCGGGGGGGGGGTAATCTGGTGTGACTCGTCGCACAGCACACAATTTTTTCTTAATTTCGGTAATTTAAAGGCGCATTCTGTACTTGTTTGCCAGAATATAAATACAAATCAAATTTTTAAGTATTAATTTTTAAAATTTTACATTAAAAATAAATTTCTTTTTAGAAAAAAAAAGTATTTTTTCAAATCTCGAGGGGGGTAAGGGGGGTAATTAACCCCCCCCCCTTTGTATCCGCCCTTGGTATCACTTGACGTGTTTAAATATTCTATATGTCGTCAAACACTTTTGATATTTATTCAATATTAATATCTAAAACTAAGCTGGGTTTTGTTAAATAATAATACACTTAACAGAAGAAAATCCAGAATACATAGGCCTTATTGTCAAAAATAACACAGTCTCAGTATTTTCATATTAGAGAAGTGAAACTTGTTTCAAAATATAGGGAAAAATTTGAAAAAATTGGTCAGATTTACTAGACTATCAAAAGAATTTTTATTTACTGGTTTTAAAGTTATAGGCTTAGTTGAGTCTAGTCGTATAGACAGTTAGCTTTTTCTTGTTTTCACGAGAAAATCCAAATTTGTTGCAAAACCCTCCCTCACTATTTAATCAGATTGGGGAGAATGCATCGATGAGGGGCATAACTTGATTACAGTCATTAAGAAATTTCACTTAAAAAAAAAAAAAATTAACAAATGTATTAGGGCCCTGTAAAGGCTGGAGGTCCTGGGTTCGATTCCCGAGAGCTATGAGGAGTTTAACCCACCAACAAACCCATTTATAAAATAAATCCATTATCTTATATTAAAAGGCGAATTAAAAAATTTAAAAATAAATGCAACTTATTTAATTACGAGCTATCGATCGAGCCGATTGCGTTGCGATTGGCATTTCTCGTTAGCTCAGCAACAGCCCAGCCCTTTGAACCGCCCATCCATGGAATGCAACTGGCAGGAAAAAATGTTATTCCATCTAGGATCATATTTCCGTGGATGGTTATTTTATTTCACTCAATCGAATCAATGAGTCGTGAATTGGATCCCCGTTCCTTTAGCGCTATCCACGTGTTAATCATTTCTATCAAAAAAATTTATTATTTTTTTTTTTCTTTTTCTCTCTCAATCTCTTTTTATCTTTATTTTATAAAGAATAGATAGAAGAGCAATTGAAGTTTTTCTGCACACTCTTTTAACTCAAATGGTGGTCGCCTTTTTGAAGTTTAATAAAAAACATGTCAGTAACAGAAATTTGTCTTATTTAAGAAAGTTCGCAAAACGTAGTTTTCTATAAACAGTTAGATTGTTATTATTTTAAAATGCTAAAGAAGACAATCTTTTTTTATTTAAATAGAATTTTACACAAATTTATTTATTTAAAAACTTTTCTGCCACGTATCTATTTTTCTAAATTAAATGGTAACTAATATAAAAAGAGGAGAGACCTATACCTCTGTATTAGAGCGCGGAGGAAATTTAAATCATTTTTATTCAATAATTTATCTAGACAAATATTACTTTTTACTTTCTCTTATTAGTGCGAGAAAGTATTGAATTCAGATCAAAATTTCGATATGGAACATTTTATTCAAATAATCTACAAAATACAAATTTAATGTAATGTAAAAAGTTTTTCTCAAAACTTTACATTTGGTTATTATCTAGCTTTTGCACTCATATCTTCAATTATAATGAGAGTGAAAGAGAAAGGAGATTGAGTGCATGGCAACCGGTCAAGGTCAACGAGATCATAAAAGACGACAATCGAGAGTGACTCAGCATCCAAAAATAAAAAGGCGCCCAGACAGATGTCTGTGTCTGTCAATCTACTAACCAACCTGAGAATATTGTCTCTTCAAGAAAAATGTGCAAATTGGGAAATTTCTTTTAAACAAAAGTTGTTCAGAATGATGAATAAAACAATTTTGTTTATACAAATTATTTAAATAAAATTAATATTTCAAGGGTATATTTTGATTGATCTATTTCCTTCATTAGAAAAGCAATAGAGATTATTATTGTTAAGCAATGCCAAGCTGTACTGAATCTCGGATTGGATGACCTCCAAAGGGCAAGAGAATGAGAGAAGTGCAACCTCTAGAAGCCTCAAATCAAAATAATCTCACTTTAAAAGTCCCTAAAATAAATTCAAAAATACCAAAGACGCAGTCTTCTCCGAGTAATTTGTGGCCAAAAAAACAACAAATTAAATCCACTCAGGCACACAACAAACAAAAGAAAGCTTAAATAAGAATGCCTGGACCCCTAAAATGTATATTAATCTCTATAACGGATATCGTAAAAGTCTTAAATGGCCTAAGTTGCCTAAAAGACTGTGTGTATGTGTGTGTGAATGTGAGTGTGAATGAGAAAAAAGTGTGAGTGTTTAAAAAAAAAAAAAGAAAAGAAAGCAATACGTCTCAAAGCCATAAATAAAATGAAAGAGACTAAATTTTATTTTTTTATTACCTAATAAAATTTGAACTTGACCTTGTTTTAATGAAAATAAGGCCATTCACCTCTAGATTTTTATTAAAAAAAAAAAAAGGTAAGTTGCCGAAAAGACTGTGTGTATGTGCACTGAAAAAAAAAAACCTTGTAAATTCAATGGAAATCCCTTCAATTCATTCCGAAACCGTAATGAAAATGCGTCAAAGAGGTTTCTCGTCAATTCAATGGGATACCTTGTTAAAATGAAATTGAAGGTGCATCTTATGCCCAATCGCACCGCACAATTTAAGTATGACTTAAAATTAAGTATCAACAACCTGGCAACGTTGTAAATTTTAGTGATATTCTGGTGATTTATTTTTAATTTAATAATTTTTTCTTTTTAATAATCATAAACTAAATTAAATACATATTGTTTATAAATATTAATTTCAGAAAAATGAGAAAATCAGAAACAAAATATTAATTTTCATGATTTTGATTAATTAATAGCAATTTTATATATAGGCTACTATATATAAATATTAATAACGATCTGTCACTTTATAACAGTGTTTTTCAATCTGTGGGTCGGGACCCCTAGGGTGGCGAAGCCCTACACGGAGGGTAGGCGGCAAAAGGAAAAAGGCAAAAGTTCTACACGATAATAAAAACATAATTTCATGGAGAAGGGAAATAGGGTACCAAAATAGAGAAAATCATATGACTTACATAGTCTTTTGATTTACAATCTTTTTGTCGGTCATGAACCAAGAGAATCGCCAGAATTTTTCAACCTGTAAATTCAAAAAGATTGAAAAACACAGCTCTACTAATATAAGACTGGAAAATTTCGTTTCAAAATTCCAACGGGAAGTTGGTCAGAGCGTGACAGACGGATGGACCGGCAGACCCTCCTCTAATATAATATAGATCATCCTCGAAAATATAGTTCATATTGTTCATGTTTTTTATAAGAAAAATCGAAATCGAATCCAAAAATGTATTATTATTAGTTAATTAATATTATATTATCAATATTGTTTTTTAGCTTAAGTCATTGCTAAGCCCCCGAAATCGAGGGCTTAAATATTTGGGGGTTAAGTATGAAATTTAACAAACTTTCATTGTCATCCGTTGCTAACCACGCTCGTTGCTAAGATAACACGTTCTCTGATTGAAAATAAAATCATGTTTCAAGACCCAAATGGCGTGAATAAAGATGCCAGGACCCCCAATATATATTTATTAATAAATAACAGTATCGTTTAAGTCTTATATTATTAAATCACAAATAAATCAGCAGAATATCACTAAAATTTACAACGTTGCCAGTTGCTGATACTTTATTTTAAGGTTATACTTAAATTGTGCGGTGCGATTGGGCACTATAATTTTAAAAAGGTTTTCCTGTTGAAGAAAAACTAACAAGATTTCCTTTAAATTTAAAAGGAAATTTTGTTAAAACGAAGTTGACAGTATTTCAGGTAAATTTTAAAGGAAAAATTGTTGAAACGAAATTGACAGGATTTCCTGTAAATTTAAAAGGAAATTTTGTTAAAACGGAGTTGACAGTATTTACCGTAAATTTTAAAGGAAAAATTGTTGAAACGAAATTGACAGGATTTCCCGTAATTTTAAAGGATATTTTGTTAAAACTAAATTTACTGGATTTCTTCTTGTAATTTTAAAATGATTTTTTATTTAATTTTAACTTGAATTTATTTCAATCTGCTACAGCTACACTCGTCGGAACAGAGGTTTTGGCGTGTTGATTAATTTAAGAGATTTTTTAATTATTTTTTAAATATATTTTTAATTTTTCTCAGGTCAAAGGTATGCATTATTGTTTTACGAATGACCTGAGAAAAATCAAACATATATTTAAAAAATAATTAAAAAATTTTTTTAATTAATCAACACGCCAAAATCCTGTGTTCCGACGAGCTGTGGCAGATTGAAATAAATTCAAGTTAAAACAATTTGACAGGATTTCTTATAATTTTAAAAGGATTCTTTGTTTAAAGGAAATTATGTGAAAAAAATCAAATTTATAAAATTATAACATAAAAAAAAATGTTTTTTTTATTTTACGAGTTAAATTTAATATAAAAAAATTACAACTCAGTTGTAATGTACACCAAAAATTATATAAATAAATACTTATGAAATGAATTATCAAGATGTCTTATTTTATAAATAGGCCTATTAATAATTTTTGAAACATTAAAATATCACAGATATGTATTTATTTTTAGATACTATGGAAAAAACAATTGGAATGGCATTTTCAGAACCATAGGATGAATTGTTCAATTGTAGATGCTGAATCTTCGATTTTGTGTTGTATTCTGAAAAAAAGTTGGTTTTTAATTCCACCAAAATTTGTTTATATTCTAAATTTTTAACTTCTTGACTCATCTCAGTCGCCTACCTGTTAACGAGAGAGCCAGAATCCCTTTTGGGCTAAGGCCACTTTATTGTATTCGGTTCTTTTGTCACTTGAAAATAAGGAATTTTATCTCAAAGAACCTTTTTTCCACTAAAGTCAATGCCCGAAAGCCTAAAACATATGCAAAAGTTTTTTATTAAAAAAAAAAATAATTTGTATAAACACTAGATAATATTTTGAAACATTTCACCTTTTGTTTTATAACATTATACTGTATTTACCTTTTAATATATGAAACAGATCTTCTAAATCCCACTCGATTAGCATGTGATATAATTTTAAATACTCTTCATTGAAGTTCTGCAAGTCAAGCACAAAATTTATTATAAATAATATATTAAAAGAAAATAATATTATATTTTGTAGACGTACCTTGGTTTTTTGCCATAATATGTAAGAAAAAAAACAGGATACAAAAAAAATTTTGTTAGACGTGCCGTGAATAAAAAAGTACAAATATTTTTCAAAATTAAGTATATATGATAGAAGATATCATCTCGGATTTCACAAAAAATATTCAAATAATGAATCTGGAAAAGAAATGCTGCCTAGTCAACTCAAGCTAGTCATACTGTCCTGTCTGCTAAGAGAGAATGACGAGCTTTGAGTTAGAGAGGAAGCAATGGGTAGGTAGGTAGGTATGGAGGGAGTTGCCTTTTTCTCAGGTAAAATAAGAATTTAAAGGTTTTTACTGTCAAATTTAAAGGAAACCTTGTCAATTTTACAGGATTTCTTTTTGAATTAGAACTCGATGAAATTTCCTGTAAAAATAAAAGGAATTTTTTTCATTTTTACGGGATGATTTGTCATATAGAACTTGAGGCGATTTCTTGTAAAAATAAAAGGAAATTTTGTTAATTTTATGGGAAGGTTTGTTGAAAATTTTTAAAGGGAATTCACTTTAATTTTACAAGGTCGGTTTTTTTTCAGTGTGGGTGTGAATATGAGTCTGAATGAGAAAAATCTGATTGTGACTGGTGCACAGCAACAACTTTCCTTACCTTCGGTAATCGAAAGTTGTGTACTGTGCTTGTCACACCAGATTTTTTGTGTCGACATGTATTTAGTTTCCGACAGTACGGTACATTCGATTTTCAAAATGTAAAATTTTTTTTTTTTTTTTTTTTCATTCACACTCACACTCACACACACATTCACACTGTCTTTTCGGCAGCTCAGGCCATACAAGACATTTACGATAACCGTTATTTATGAATTTATATATATTAGGGCCCAGGCATTTTTATTTAAGCCATCTGGTATCCAGATGGCTTAAATAAAATCATCGGACTGCCTGGAGTCCGAACCCGCGACGTTTGGTATACGAGGTTAGCACGCTAACCTCTACACCACGCCCCGTGGGCAATGTAAAATTTATAAGTGTGGGAAAATATTTATATTTTGTTGCCATGGCAACCATTACTCCTATCTTTTCTATGGAATACAAGAGTAAAGTGGTCTTCAAGAAGATTTCAATGACAAAATGAGAATATACATTTTAAAGAGAATCTAAAAAATAATTGATTTTTTGAATATAAAAAAAAAATCGTGGGAGTGAATTTTGAGAAAATCGAAAAAAACTGAAAAAGTACATCAGTAAAGTACTAGTACTCTTTGATCGATTTTGTTCAAAAGCTTCGTGTCACGTCCCATGGGGGTGCCTAACTTAAATATAAAATTTCAACCTCCTAGCTCTTTTAGTTCTTGAGATATTTTGTTCACAGACACACAGACAGACCATGTCGCGAAAACCACTTTTTTGGATTCAGGGGACCTCAAAACGTGAAGATCCATCAAAATCTCGACATCGAATTTTTGACATGAATCCAATACTTTCTCTCTATATATATATTACATATATATAGAGGTAAGAGAAAGTAAAAAAGTGAGTGTTAAAAAAAAAAAATCTTGTATTTCAAGCACAGAACACAAGTTTCAATTACCAAAGATAAAGTTATATCACACCAGATTTTTAATCATCACAATTTTTAGTTTTTTCATAAATTAAATACCCACTCTGATTATACGTATATTAATTTCCTCTTAAGTAGGTTATATTTGTCTAGTTAATAATATAATATGTTTTAGCATCTAATGTTGATTAAGATATCTAAGTTTCGTTTGACTGGTTTCCTCCTTAATCAACCTAATAAATAATTTACATATCTTTCGTTACCTTGCAAAGAATAGATGCCAGCAGCATTCACAATGGAATATTATTAACTAGATAATTCAAATGAACCTTTGGAATGACACGGTTAAGTCTAATTTATTGAGTTATAACGTAACTGTGTAGTCAGACATGCTTGAAAGAACAAACGGATCAATGAAAAAAAAAAAGAGATTAAGGGTTTTCTATAAAATTTCTTCAATTTAATTGGCTATAGAAATGGAAATAATTAAAATATTGTCGTTGAATGGAAAATATATATATTGTTAAAAAGCTGAGGATGACGTAGCCACCCACTCACAATTAGTCTTTCTTTCTTCGGCGTATATTTGTTTAATTGACCTATCCGCCTACACACAACTTAAAGGCATTATTTTGTTGGAAAACGACGCAATTACTAATCAATTCATTTAAAAAATTCTTTCCCTCCAAAATAAATTTTTTTATTGAGACCAAGAAGTTATTGTTTGAGTAACAGGCTGGATGTTAGGGGGGATATATTTAGAAAAAAAAAAAAAAATTTCTACATTAATTCTTTTTGTCACATTTTGTGAAGTTATTTTGCCAAAATCAACCAGGCAATTCGGCTTGTCTTAAAAATTAAATTTTCTTTTTCAAGTATTAAGACAAGACTTGATCAAAATCTTCGGCCAGATTGTGAGCATCCGGTCTTTGCAATTTTTAATTGGACCCTGTTATGCATTAGTGTGTCAAGCGCCAAAAAAAATTAAAAATTGAGTTAAGCACGGAATATTGTTTCAAATGCTATAATTAATAGTATTTTTTATGAAATATGTCCTAAAAAAATTTATATTTAATGTTACTTGCACAATTGACAAAAAAAATTATAGACTATACCTATAATCCAATCAAAACAAAAAACTTTAATGTTAATTTCCTCAAAACTGACCGGTAGCTGGAGCTTGACACACTAATGCGTAACAGGGTCCAAATAATATTGAATTGTAGATTTAGTGTAGTCCTGTTGGCAATAGTAATGTAAAAAATTTTGTTCAATACTTAATATTTTGTCCTGCCTAATCCTTGAAAAATAAAATTTGTTTTTTCTTAATATCTGCACCCTACATTAAATTAATAAATTTTCTGGAATTTTATCATAATGTTTTCATTCTAATAATTTTTTTTTTTACTTACTTTACCCTCTATATAAAGCCCCCCCCCCCAAGAGGTGAAAATAAGTTTTTAGCAAAATCGGCCAAAAAGTAGTAAAAACTAGTACTTTACTGTTGTACTTTTTCAGTTTTTTTTTTTTTCGATTTTCTCAAAATTCGCTGCTTATACTAATTTCAAAAAAAGAATAGAAAATCCTTGATTTTTTTTTTAATATTTATATGGCAAATCGAGGAAGGTGCAATGACGTTGATACATATTTTGATCGCGAGTAAGCTTATAAAGGACTCAATTTTTCTCTCTACAGTCCTGTTCAATTATTTTTTCTATTTAGGATTTATTTATTTTATTTTTCTGCGACAAATTGAGCACCTGGAGCTATTTAGGCTCCGTCAATATTTAGTCTACCTACTTTATTAATCAATTTATTGATGCCCAATTTAAATATAATGTCAAGGGACTCCATGATTCTTTTTTACCCCCAAGAAGCGCGGTCTCTACCTCTGAGCTAGGGCTAACAGGAACTAATCAACTATCTAAATCATTAAAATTCGTTTTAAACGAGAATGTCATAATGAATAATTTAAGCTATTTCATATAAATAATCAATATAAAATCTAATCAATTTTATCTTGAGTTTTTTTTCCTCTCTCTCTTTAATACCCTAGTACATGTATTATATTATATAATGTTTTTTTTTAGATTCAAAAAATTGCTGTCACAACCAGACGGGATCTAAACTTAAATTGGAGTGCATCAAGCATCATTTAGGGAATTATCTTGAAATTATGAATTTTAATAATTAAAAAGTCTTTTCCAGAGAGAATGTGCTAGTAAATCAGAGAAAATTATTTGTTTTTTTTTTTCTCATCAAAGAATGAAAATGCTATAAATACAAACGCCAGATCACTTTAGTGACACAGACGGAGAAAAAGCGAGCACGTTTTTTTTTTTATTTGGACAAGGGACCCTTGACCCTTGGAGCAGCAAAGAAGTCTTTTAATTCCAAATTATGAGCGGCTTTCCATTCTGAGTGTCAAACATTTTAAGACAAAAAAGATTTTTTTTGGAACGAAGTTATTTTACGCGGCTTCCGGTAGGGTGAATTGGCAGAAAACGTTACGTGACAAAAAGCAGCAGTAACAAAAGTGCGTTATAGCGCCCGAGCGTCAGGGGAGGAAGGCGAAGCTAGCCGAAGCCTTGGCGAGGCCACGCCCATCCCTCTCTCTATCTCTCTTTTTTTTAATAATATTCATATTAAATCATATTCGGAGGTGAAGAAAAGGCGTAAGAATCTTCGTTCCTGCCGGGGGTCCCACGACCCCACACTTTTGCTTTTTTTTTAAGTTTTTTCTTCCTAGGCCATCTAGACTATTAACGATACATAGTCTCACAGATATGATATATATATATTAGGGAGTCCAAACATATTTTTTATTTATACCCTTTGGGTTCCTTTGATTAAAATAAATTCATCTGACTGCCTGGGATTCGAACCCGCGTACCTTGGCTCCCAGACTATCATTATTGATATTTGTCAACAACTCTAGCCTCTCGGCCAGGGGAAAGGAGAGTGGGGTCAAATAAAGTCCACTGAATAGTTTATTGACCAGATTTTTTTGTTTGATTTATCAAACGATTTGATTGTAAAATGTTATATGATATTTTAAATAACTCTATTTCATTTGAAGTACGAAGCGGAATTTAGGGAATAAAATCAGGGGCGGATTTAAGTATTTGCTGCCTCTAATCATTGGACTCTTTTGCCCCCCCCCTCCCTCACCATCCTAACACTGAGAAACACGCAGATGGAAGTCTGATTACCTATACCTTTTCAACATCAAATTCTTTTAAGATATTAATAGGTTTATGCGATTTATACGAATATAAATGAGCAGTTTTTTTCACAAATTTTGCTACCTATAGTCTTCCTCTTCGGAAATATGCTCCTGAATAAAATATGACCGCAAAACTCACATTAATAAATTTGTAAATAAAAATAAGAAAAAAAAGTTTAAAATAAATAAATCAATGTGAACTACAAGTTCAAGTTTCTACAACAACGTTTTTTTTTTGTCTTATTTTTTTCCGAGATACGAAAACAGCAGAGCATAAACTGATTTGAACCTGTTGGTGTTAATCTAAGAAAGCCAGCTTGTAGTTAGGGAGGTGGATTTTCTTGAGTTCTTATTTAAACACAGACTGAGAGATAGAGGGAAAGCCGCCTTTCTTGAGGGGTCTGGTTCGTTTGTCGTTTACCACTTCCACCCCACATGCTGTCACCCTCCAAAAGGCTCGTCCCAAAGGGCAATTAATGCGCCAATTGCACCCGGTAATTGCGCCGAGAGTAATTGCTCTCGGCCGATCCGCACGCATGGGAGCCATTCTCGTTCGGTTGCTTGCATTCACAGGCCTATATTTCCATTGATTGTCACAAAATAATAGTTTATTTCCTATCGTAAAGCACAGACGGGTCTTGTCACAATGAAATATCTCCTCTGACAAGAAAGCACCGTGGGCAAAAAAAAAAAAAAAAAAAATTGCACGAAATAAAGTGATGATATACTCGTACAAACTTAATTTGCCAATCAAGGACTTCCTCCTCTTCACTTTTAAATAAAATATGGAACTTATCAACTTATAAAAAATATTTTATTGCTACCTATATGAAAGAATTAAAAACGTTTCTATTTACTTTTTCCCCCGAGGAAAATGATTAAAAATGATCGAGAGATCCAGACACCGTCAGCAGGTCCGCATAGTGAACCTTTAAGGGATCCTTACACGGTCAATAATAATGACTATACTTTATCAGAATCACATCCTTATTTATGTCATTCTGTATAAAGTAATGTCATTATTATTGACCGTGTAAGAAAGGGCCCCTTTAGGGACACACAGGAATATACACGCCTACATCAGGGACACACATGTTTCTTTTGGTCACTTTCGATCTACTGTATGTCACTGGTGTCCCTGGTGTGGGCGTGTGTATCCCTGTGTGTTCCTAAGGGTACACTATGCAGACCTGCTGTCGGCGTGTGGATTCCTCGATCATTTTTAATCATTTTTACTCGGGACTTACCTACATATTAATATGTTGATATATAAAATTGTCATGTCAAAAATTCGATGTCGAGATATTGATGGAAATACATGTTTTGAGGTCCGCTGAGTCCAAAAAAGTGGATCCCGCAAAATGGTCTCTCTGCTTGTGTGTCTGAGAACAAAATATCTCAAGAACGAAAAGAGCTAGGAGGTTGAAATTTGACATTTAACCTAGAAACCCACTGGCATGTGGCACGAAGCTTTTGAGCAAAAGAGTAGCCCACTAGTTCTTTTACTTATGTACTTTACTGATGTAACTTTTTTTTCTATTTTCTCAAAATTAGCTCTAACAATTTTGATAAAAATTCATAAATCAAATCAGATTTTAAAAATGTATATTCTCATTTTTTCCCAAAATTGTGTGTAACACACCAATCATTCTCTCCGTTATTATAAGTATCAACAACACATAACTTCAAAGTAGTAAAAAAATTTCTAATTCTATGCACTTCATCTATTGGAAGGTCTGAAGAATTAACGATTTTCGTAACAAAACGATTGCTTAAAAAAAAGAATTGAAATTTTTTCCACCTTTTTTTTTTCAAAGGTAGGCTATATTTATTTAGTAGATGATGATGCAAAATTAAATAGACTCACAGAGGTTGTCATATAAACAGAGAACAAATGATGAAAAAGGTGAAGTAAACTAAAGACCCAGTGCGGAGAATTGTAATTTCTTTGGAGCAATTTTCTTGCGTTTTTTTTATCTTTTCTTAACGAGAGAAAGACAGAACATGATTACAAGCCGCTTTATATCTTTTGAGGTTTTCCATTTTTCCCTGGCGGCTTTCCTTCTTTGTGCTCTCGGTTCTCATCCTACGGGATCATCCTTGTAGGGCGGGAGGCACGTGATCCAGTTTACTAGCGGGTTGTGAATTTACATAAGTTTCCTCAACGAAACATTGAATTATTAGCCACAGAGAGGGCTGGGATAAAGAGAAAGCAAACGAGAGAGATGTTCGTCTTAGGAGGGCTGCTAAAGTATTCTCAAAGAAAATCGATTAATAGACTAATAATGAGATTAATTTACCAATGAGATGACCTGGCCAGATCGAAATTTTGAATTTATACATTAAAAGAGCTTAGAAGATAGTATGCTCTTTAATCGATCATCCAAGTTCAATTCATGTTCCTGAAAGCGTTACGAAACGCTCCACTCATTCAGAAGCTTAGTAAATTTGGATTTTCTTTAGCTATACCATGGCAGTGGCGTAGCAAGGGGGGTGCAAGAGGGGTCATCATGCCCCGGGCGCTACTCATAAAGGGGCGCCAAATGGTCCGAAAAACAAAAATTGCTGGATAATTTTTATTTTTATTATAATTGATTTCTGGAAAATATTTTTAATTTAGTGCCAGTGTATAATATAATAATTTTGTATAAAGAAGAGAAAGTAGAAACCCCGTCTTCATCTTCTAAGGAATTTGACCTCTATCAGGAGAATAAGTTCAGCATCTCAAATTTATAAAGTTTACATTCCATGTTTAATCTTGAATGTTGTTTACATATTTAAAACGTTATTATTAGTGTTATCTCTTTTTTTTTTGGAAAATAGTTCTTACCTATAATAAAATTTCGAGTAGTCCTTGTGAATAATCCTACTCTAATCCTTTGCCTCTAATTTATTGTTGATGTTGAATTTTACCTCTCCGATAGTGACTTTTTAAATAAATAAATGTTTTTTATATATATATATTGGCGACATGTTTTATGGCCGAGGAAGAAATTTCGCTTTGTACTTGTGCATCGCATTATTTTGTATCTTCAGTATAGAAGAATAAAAGGTCTGTTGAATAT
>JAKCPI010016163.1:0-13549 GCA_023213315.1 Euborellia annulipes
AAGAATGCCTGGACCCTAAATAATATATATTCATAACGGTTATCGTAAATGTCTTATATGGCCTGAGTTGCCGAAATGATAGTGGAAATTGAGAGGTGAATGAGGAAAAAGTGTGAATGTTTAAAAAAAAAAAAAAAATTCTAATATATTGGCGGAAACTAGGTCGACACAAAAAAAATCTGGTGTGACAAGCACAGAACACAACTTTCGATTACCGGAGTTAAGAGAAAGTTGTGCGCTGTGCGAGTAGTCACTCCAGATTTTTTAATAACTGTATTTCTTACTGGCCGGACATATCTTAGTAGACGGAGGGCAAGAAAAGAAAACAAACACATTACAGTGAAATAAAACTTCCCTTATTAGAATTAATACAAATAATTGCGAAAAACCACATTATTTTTTTTTTTATTCTCATTTTGCTATCAAAACTGTTTGAACCCACACTTTACGTACTCTTTTTACATTCGATAAAGATCTGTGGCTATAGGCTTAATGATGATGGAGTCATGAAAAAAAACAAGACTAATTCAGCCAAATATTCTTTTATTTTAAATCTCGCCCTCCGGCTGACGTTTCGGCCCGAGGTCTAGACCATCTTCAGAGCCGGCTAATTTCCACACTTTTTGATTATTGCCAGGGGCGGCTCTGAAGATGGCCTAGACCTCGGGCCGAAACGCGAGCCGTGAGGGCGAGGAATTAAAAATAAAAGAATATTTGGCTGCATTCGTACTCTTTTACTATATAGGAGGTCATGGTGTAAAAAAAATAATATAAATATTTATAAATTTTACATCTTTAATTCAAATGCGCCCGGGAGCCGTGGCTCAGTGAGAAGACATTAGCCTCTCGCACCGGAGTCCCGGGTTCGCTTCCCGTCCCAAGTGAGAAAAATTTATTTCATTTGATTTGACTACAAATCATTTGAAATAAATAGGGATGGGGTCTAAATGGCCTTAGATGCCGAAAAAGACCTTAAAAAACAAAAAAAAATTCAAATGCATTGCCGGAAACTACATATAAATATACTGAAGTCAAAAAATCTGGTGTGACCGAAGATGAGATGTATTGTTAATGTAATCGTAAAAATCGAAATTTTTCTGAAGCTGCCAAAATGCGTTTTGAGGTCCCCTGAATCCATTTAAGTAGTTTTTGGAATGATGTTCGGTGTGTGTGTCTGTGTGTGTGTGTGTGTCTGTGGTAATATTTTTCGTCAAAGAAAACTCAAAAGCTATTAATTCAATTGTTTTGAAATTGCACACATAAACTAGGGGTAAAGCTCAAGAACTGAAAAGCTTTTGGTAAACATCGGGCCATTATGGGGCGCTCTAGAGGGGGACAAATATTTTTTTCTCTTAATTGGAGAAAGGGGAAGGTTCAGCCAAATAAAAAGCCTTTATATGCTTCTCTCGACTCCGGAGACGTTTCGAGACAAATTTAATATCTCATCATCAGTCCGAATCGAAATGTTGCATAAAGGTGGTCATTAATTATACAGTACATGTACATGTGAATTTATTATAATGAAAACGTCTAGAAGTGTACATGACATAAAAATTTCTCAATATCAAATATGCAACATTTCGATTCGGACTGATGATGAGATATTAAATTTGTCTCGAAACGTCTCCGGAGTCGAGAAGCATATAAAGGCTTTTTATTTGGCTGAACCTGCCCTTTCTCCAATCAACTTTATTCACAGCCACCATACTTCTATATTTTTTTCTTATATAACCTATATTTTTTTTTTATATATTCAGATACTAGACTTCCTCCCGAGTCAACTGATATATAATATTTGTATCTTAATTTGTCATAAATTTGTTAAAAAATCATTTAAATTCGAAAATTGTGCATAGCAACAGAGCAAAATTAAAACAAAATAAACAAACGCGTTGCGTTTTTTCTTTGAATAATGGGGGGGGGGGGGGCAAATTTGTGCGCTCGGCTTAGTCCGGCCCTTTATTTTTTTTTTCCTAATAATCTTCTTATTTATTTTCTTCAACCCCGTTTTTTTTTTTTTTTTTGTCGTTATTTTCGAATTAATCGGATAATAGAACATTTTGGATAATCAAGTGAGGAGGGGTGAATAAATTGAAAAGCAATAACCTTGAAAATTGAAAATAAGCTCTCGCTCTCCTACTATTAGATTCATAAATCCTTTAATCCCACCCCTCTCTGCTGTGTATAGTTTACTTAAGCAAATTCTCTTTAAGGTAAACAACAACATCAACATAACACGAAATATTTACATGAACTTTGTGTGTATGTGTATGAGAGAGAGAGAGAGACAGCAAAGTAAAATAATATCTCTCACCCTCTCTCTATCAATTTTGATTAGTAAATCAATTTACAAGAGATTTCATATTTTCCATCCCTTGGGCCCTTTAGTGAACTTGGATAAATATTATACAAAAAATCTGGTGGGGGCTTAACGCACAGCAGGTTTTTATATGTCGAGATATTGTATATTTACCCCGCTCCATCTTATTTGACTTGGTCACTTGCATTTCATAAGTAAAAATAGTAAAAAAGTAAATTGATTCAAAATTTCCATAGGCTCTGTGTATTTTAAATGTTGTTGTTGTTTAAATAAAAAAAAAAACACTTTTTCTCATTCACACTCACACACACATGCACACACGGGCAACTCAGGCCATATAAAACTTTTTACGATATCCGTTATTGTTAAATATACATATATAGGGGTCCAGGCATTCTTATTTAAGCCATTTGGTATCCAATTGGCTTAAATAAAATCATCGGACTGCCTGGGGTCCGAACCCGCGACGTTTGGTATACGAGGTTAGCACGCTAACCTCTACGCCAAGCCCCGAGGGCACCTTTTCTTCTTAATTATGAAAAGAAAATTATTATTATTCCATTCCAATCCAGTGCCTGCTTGAGGATTTGTTTACACTCATGGAATACACAAATGAAAAGAATACATAAATATTTCTCTATAGATTTCTTCCTATGGGAGAAATCGTAACTTTAAGAATTAATAACTCAAAAAGTTAGAGGAATTTCGGGATGAAAATAATTTTCTTGTAATCCCTAGAAGGACCTCTTTAAGCATAAAAAATTTTATTTCAAAATTCCAACGGGAAGTTGTCTAAATAGAGCGTGACAGACAGACGGACACTCCGCAATTATTATATATAGATATTTGGAGATTTTATACACAATAGAGAATCTTAAATAAATACAAAATTTCATACTCAGTCTTCCCTCTCTTGGATCATTGCGTGTTTATAATGACATTAAATTCCTTCAAAAATTGATTGAAGGATTAGTTGACTGCCCATTGCTCTTGGCCCAATTAAAATTTAGGGCACCCACTGTGCAAACAAGGATCAATTCCACATTTGTTCTGGGGAACTTTACCCATTCTTATACAGCCAACAATCCATTGGAGAGGATGTGTAGGTTTGTTAATGATAATGCGGTCGATCTGATAGGCGTAAGATTCAAATTGGATGTACTTAGGCTTGAGTGAGAGGCAGCTCTGAAGAATGTTAAAATTATTCAATGTCAAAGCTCTAAACATATTATTGTTGTCAATATTTTGTAAGATGGACAAATTTGTCTGTATATTTTGAATAAATAAATAAATAAATAAATAAGAATTCCAAATATTTTTTTAAAATTTGTAGAAAGTTAAGGGATCCCCATATTGGGGATTTAATATTGGCACTATGGAAGGAAGAGCCAGAAAATGAATTTGAAAAAATCTGAAATACGTCAATAAAGTGTGTGTACTTCAAACAACTTTCACGAAAAATTTTACTTTTTTTTTTAATACACTTTTTTCCATTCACACTCACACTCACATACACATTCACACAGTCTTTTCGGCAAATTTTACTTTTTTAAATAGCATCTAAAAAATTATTGATTTTTTTTTGGAATGATCAAAAAAAAAAAATTATATTGGTATTGAATAAAATAATCGTAAGCCATTGGGTTTTTCTTCTTCTTTTTACTTGGTTTTCTCTACGTACTCAGTCTCTTGGGGACAATCCCATTACGTAACTTTGCAGCAGCTACAAGAAGACGATTGCTCAGCCATTTTTACTGACAGGAAGGAAAGACGGAAGGAAATATAGACATGCTGCTTGCATTCTATAGAGCAAATAAAAGAGAATTTCTCTCTCTTGTTCATGCAATGTTAATAAGAAGTTGCTTTGTTAATTCCCGATGAGTCAGCAACAACCCCCCCCCCCTCCCTCTCTCGTGGGGCAAATTTGCACATACCATCTATTGCAATAGTATTGAGAATAAAGCCCGGCAGTTAGGCAGCCCAAATGGTACACGTTCACTAATATATTAAAAAGATAAATTTTTGTGGTAATAAAGGCCGATCGCCCTATTGTCTGCTTTGAAAAAGATATTTCTTAGACAGACCAGCTGCCATTTGGGCTGCCTAACTTCCGGGCTTTATTCTCAATACTATTGCAATAGATGGTACATAAAATAAACAAAAATTGTTTTTTTCTTCGTTGATTGAATCAAAAATCTATTCAGTTTTCGAAAAAAATCTGGTGTAACTGTCACACAGCACACAACTTTCTCTTACCTTCGGTAATTGAACCAGATTTTTTGTGTCGACATGTATTTAGTTTCCGACAGTACCCGAGTCGAAATCGAACGCCTGGTTTGAGTCTACAAAACCTCAGAATCTAATTGTTGTCTAAGTAGACTTAACAGAATCAAACTAGGATTTGAAAGCATGGTTTCTATGGAAATTTTATAGTCTGGTTTGGTTCTAACAAGTCTACTTATGTCCCTTTTTGACATGTTTAGACTCAGACCAGGTATTCGAAATACTTGTTTAGGTCTACCAGATCTACTATTACGACCAGCAGTACTGAATGCTGAATCCTAGTTTAGGCCTATGAATTCTCATTTAAAATTTGTTTATATACATATATACAGAGTGACAAAAAAGTTCTGATAATTTTGTTAGATTAGTAAAGAGGTATGCTTGTTTTTGGCAATGAGAAAATATACTTTTAGAGTGTTTACTTCAAATATTTTCGAAGACATTTAATAGCACTTCACCGCTGATGAAGAAGTCCTATTAAATGCCATCGAAATATTTGAAGAAAACACTCTAAAAGTTATTTTTCTCAATGCCAAAAAACAAGCATACCCCATTGCTAATTTATACAACTTGGCACTCCACATTCGAAATTTTTTACTTTCTCTTACATCTATATATGTTAATATATATAGAGAGAAAGTATTGGATTCATGTCAAAAAATTCGATGTCGAGATTTTGATGGATCTTCACGTTTTGCTCTTCATTTCACTACAATTAAATTCTTAAATAAAAGGAAAATCAAATTAATCTATAAATAAAATATTTTTTGTTTAAATATCAATTTTCTTTTAATTTGAGAATAAGATAACATATATTTAAAAAATTTTAAAAATTCCAAATTCTCTTCGTGTCGATTTCAATATTTCTGGAGATTCATTACTGAAATTGTTTTAAAGAAAATATGGATGTAAAAATGAGTTTCCATCTCTAAAATAAATCATATTAATTTTTATCTTGACTGTATATGTAGGTCTATACCATTAGCTATCACGTGTGGAAAAATATTTTTCTTTTCAGTAAGAACTTCATTTAGTTCTCTGGAAATGTGAAAAATATATAAATTAATTTTATAAATTTATAATCTTTTTTAATTTGTCTTCTTACCTTTCAAAATGACATGAATGGCCAATGTTCCTTGTATTCATTTATTAAAATTAAAGTGGCTTCTTCAGGCCAATGTGTTTTTACAACTAAAATTTATAATGAATATAATTGAAAAAAATTAAATAGAATATAAGATAACATATATATAAATAAAATAAAAATAACAGCTAACCTTATCATTTTGTTTTGGCTTGTTTTTATAACGTTGACCCTTAAATAAATAAAAATAATTAATAATAATAAAGAAAATTAATGAAAAAAAATGAAAATAAAACTTAAAACTTACTTCTTTTTTATCGATAATAAATCCAAATATCCAAGGAATGAAAGAAAATGAAAGGTGGTCATCTATTAAAGCTTTGGCGCTGAGATCGCACTGTTTTTAATTTTTACCCGAGAGGATTAGAAGGTTCAAACCAGTACTTCCCGAGTCAAAATCGAACGCCTGGCTTGAACCTTTTAGTCCTCAATTGAAGACTGCAAGGTTCAAGCCAGGCGTTCAAGTACTGGTTTGAACCTTCTAATTCTCCTGGCAGGCTCAGTAGGCTCAAGCCAGGCTTTCAATTTTGACTCAAATACTGGTTTGAATCTTCTAATTCTCCTGGTAGGTTTAGTAGGCTTTAACCAAATTTTAATCCTATCAAATAACAAAGGAATAGAGGACTAAAAGGTTCAAACCAGGCGTTCGATTTCGACTCGGGTACATTCGATTTTCAAGATGTAAAATTTATAAGTATGGGAAAATATTTATATTTTGTTACCATGGCAACCATTTCTCCTATCTTTCCTATGGAGTACAAGAGTAAAGTGGTCTTCAGAAGATTTCAATCACAAAATGAGAATATACATTTTATAGAGAATCTAAAAAATAATTGATTTTTGAATTAAAAAAAAAAATCGTTTGAGCAAATTTAGAGAAAATAAAAAAAAAAAAAAACTGAAAAAGTGCATCAGTAAAGTACTAGTACTCTTTGGCCGATTTTGTTCAAAAGCTTCGTGTCACGTCCCAGGGGGTGCCTAACTTAAATATAAAATTTCAACCTTCTAGCTCTTTTTGTTCTTGAGATATTTTGTTCACAGACACCCAGACAGACCATGTCGCAAAAAACCTCTTTTTTGGATTCAGGGGACCTCAAAACGTGATATCCATCAAAATCTCGACATCGAATTTTTGACATGAATCCAATACTTTCTCTCTATATATATATTAACAATATAGGCCTATATAGTGGTAATAGAAAGTAAAAATGCAAAGAATAAAAACTTTTTAAAATAGAGTAATTTATCATAATATGACAAAGAAATTGAAAATTTCAAAATTTTTGAAAAAAAAAAAACCTACTTCCAGGTGACGTACTTATTCCAAAAGTTAATAGAAATCTAAAAATCTGGTGTGACTGGCGCACAGCACACAACTTTCTCTTACCCTTCGGTAAGAGAAAGTTGCGCACTGTGCTGGTCACACCAGATTTTTTGTGTCGAGATATATTTAGTTTCCGATAGCACCTTAGTTTCAAACTTGCATTTTAAATGTTGACTGCTTCAAATAAACTATGGTTATTTTTCAAAATTTTAATCTCATATTTGGACATTTTATACACAATATAGAATCGTAAATAAATACAAAATTTCATAAGAATTGGAAAAAAAAATTTTAAATGCCTAAAAAGTTCTAAAGGGGACCCCTTTTGAATCGAAATTAACATACAAATCCCTATAGGAAATTAACATTGGCATTGCCAAATGCGAAGATAAGGTGGAAAGGGAATTTAAAAAGAGTAGAGAGAGACGATAATGTTTGCAAGTGGGAGAGATATATATATATGTTTTCTTTGAAACAATTAAAGACACAAATAAATTTAAAATAAATGGGAATTTAAATAATAATTGATTTTTAATCTAATAAAAAGAAAAAAGATTTAAATTCCGTTACCATGGCAACCATTTCTATCTTTCCTATGAAGAACAAGAGTAAAGTGGTCTTCAGAAGATTTCAACGGCAAAATGAGAATATACATTTTAAAGAGCATCTAAAAAATAGTTCATTTATGAATTTAAAAAAAATCCTTGGAGGGAATTTTGAGAAAATCGAAAAAAACTGAAAAAGTACATCAGTAAAGTACTAGTACTTTTTGGCCGATTTTGTTCAAAAGCTTATTTTGAGCGTGTGGGAAGGTACCTAAGTTAAATATAAAATTTCAATCCGGTAGCTCAATTCCTTCATGCTAAAAATCTGTCCACACATACAGACACACGCACGCACACACACACACACACATACATACACACACACACACACAGACCAATTTGCGGGACCCACTTTTTTGGATTCAGGGGACCTCAAAACATGTATATCCATCAAAATCTCGACATCGAATTTTTGACATGATCGCAATACTTTCTCTCCTATATATTTCATATATAGGCTAAGAGAAAGTAAAAAATTTTAGTGCAAGGAGTATATACCAAATTTCATCGATTTGGCTGCATGCGTTTTTAAGCAATCGTGTTCACACACACACACACACACATTCGTAATTCCAAAATAATATACGAGAACGTTGTGAGGAAGTCATTCCCGATTTTTTTTTTTTTGTTCTTCACATAAATTAGAAATCATTAAGTAATTGATTAAAGAAAAAAAAAAGAAAAAAAAGCAAATTTTCTTTATGGAAACTAATTTGTTTAAATTATTATTCATTCTACGCGTTTATTAATCCTTCGAGTTATGCAGCATAAAATATAAATTCTCTTCTACTCTAATTTATATTTAACAAAGGATATATTCTCTGAGAAATCTTTTAATGGCTTTAGAAAAGAGAGAGAGAGAGAAAATACGCGTATATCTATAAAAAAAAAAAAAAAAAAAAGTACGCACCTTTTTCTTCTTAAGAGTTGTTATTTTAATTAATTGAAGATTGCGGATAGAAAGCTTCGCTTTTGTATATGCGAGGTGGGGGGGAGGGGGGGGGGTGGTTAATTTTACCACGTGATCGGCACACAAAATGTTCCCTCTCTCTTTTTCGAACCAACGAACGAACGACAAATTAAAACGAATAAATTGTAATGGCACTGCTCTACTGGCTGGCTCATCGATCTCGGGGGTGTAACACCTTGGAGCTCCAGACCCCCTAAGGCTTATTACTATGAAATTTATTACAACCAGAGAGAGAAGTTGCCTTTTCTCAGAGCTTCTGTTTAATTGTGAATATTGAACAGACTTTACGCTCTCTGAATATATTATCTCTCTCTTTTTATTTTTTTTGTTGGTGTTTTCGATATAAAAAAAAAAATCATTTTCTTCATATACGGTACCTTCAAAATAATGGATTTTTTTTTTAAATACATACACAAATTAATAAAATTTCAATTTAAGGCGGAATAGGACTGAAGGTGTTAACAGGCGTCAGACCGTGAGACGGGCCGGTCTGTTCTATTCCTTCCCAGTCGCAAAAACCCATAAACCGATTCGCGGAAATAATCAGGCGAAGAAAGAAGAAGATCGTTTCGTTTTTTGAAATATTAGTTTGGCCGGTTTATCCGAGGTTTCGGTGAAAAATTGATTTTCATTCGTTTTCGTTTGCTCATTTTTTGTTTAAGAGTGATAATAGACTGGGAAGCAAACGAGTAAACAAACTCCCCCTCCTCTTCACCATCTGAACTAACATATTGCACAATTTTGCACCACACAGTTTTATTAAAATTCAAAAAAAAAAAAAAAAAAGTAATTTATATATAATATATGTAATAATAAAAATAATTTATGATGAATATATGCAATTTATAATACTAATGAGATAGGCCGGTCAATCCGGGGCCGGATTAGAGAAGTTCTACTGTACTAGATTACTTTTATTAAAACAGTGCTACATTTATTTTGTCTCCAAGAATAATTTTTTTGTATCTCTTAAGACATTTTAATATGATATATAAAAACGAGGAGATAATAAAAATGAATTCATATTTCATGGATTGAAAAGGGTATGAGGGGGGGGGAGGGGGAGGGGGAGGGGGGAGGCACAATCATTTATTGACTGACTTGAATGCGATTTTATTTGTTTCTCCTTTTTTTTTTTTTTGAAATATCGCTATTATTCCTTCCTTCTATTCTTCTTCTTCTTATAAGCTTAAAATATTCATTCTTCTTCTTCTTCTCGAAAATAAAGCATATGAGTTAGCAATTTTATAGTTAAAGCTGATCAATTCTAAAATTTAATATAAACCTTCCCTTTCTTGAAAATAAATATTTTGTAATTTATATTAATAAGTATCTAATATGGGAAGTATGAATCTATAGATGATAATGAACCGAATATAAATGAGTCTTTATTTACCCCAGTCGTCCTCAACGGATAGAGCTTTTGTCCGCCCGCAGAGTGCTAATATATTCAAGAAAAAAAAGATTTATTATTGGTGCTGGATAGGCAGCCAGGATTAGAAATAAAACACAAATTTTATTTCATTCTGCTCGTCAACGTTTCGGGTGCTAAATAAGATCATAAAAAGCACAATAACAACATTGAATAAAAATCTGGTGTGACTGACCCACAACTTTCTCATACCTTCGGTAATCGAAAGTTGTGTTCTGTGTTGTCTCACCAGATTTTTTGTGTCGACATGTATTTAGTTTCCGACAGTAGGGTACATTCGATTTTCAAGATGTAAAATTTATAAGTATGGGAAAATATTTATATTTTGTTACCATGGCAACCATTTCTCCTATCTTTTCTATGGAGTACAAAGAGTAAAGTGGCCTTCAGAAGATTTCAATGACAAAATGAGAATATACATTTTAAGAGCATCTAAAAAATAATTGATTTTTGAATTTAAAAAAAAATCGTTGGAGCGAATTTTGAGAAAATCGAAAAAACTGAAAAAGTACATCAGTAAAGTACTAGTACTCTTTGGTCGATTTTTTCAAAAGCTTTGTGTCACGTCCCATGGGGGGTGCCTAACTTAAATATAAAATTTCAACCTCCTAGCTCTTTTCGTTCTTGAGATATTTTGTTCACAGACACCACACAGACACACAGACCACACCAGACCATGTCGCAAAACCACTTTTTGGATTCAGGAGACCTCAAAACGTGAAATCCATCAAAATCTCGACATCCGATTTTTGCATGAATCAATATTTTTTATATATTACATATATAAGAGGAAGAGAAATAAAAATAGTCAAAATGGTGAGAAAGTCCCCAAGTTAGAATGTCAGGGGAAATTATTCTTAGGCCTAAACTACCACCCTGAAATAAGTTATCAATTAAAAAAAAAATATTAGAAAATGAAACGATAAAAATAGCTCTAAAGCCGAACAACACTCTAAAACCTTTCTTCAACCAAAAAAAGTTCCATCCCTACATCCGAAAAAAACTGGCATCGTCTATAAAATTGACCGCAAAGGCAATGACATCGAAAAATGCAACGCTTGCTATATAGGGTGTTCAAAGACCGAATCAGAGAACATGACCACGATTTTGACTATGAAAACTTTCAAATATTATACCAAGAAAGCAATTATTTTAAAAGAAACTTTTTAGAGATGATCGCAATTAAAAAACATTCGAACAGTTGTAATTATAAAGAGGACATTCAAAAATTGAGTTGCATTTACAACAACTTAATTAAAAATTGTTAATTTAAGAAAGGGGGAAAAAAATTAAAAAATAGATACAACAATTCAAACAAAGACATGTGAGTGACCTCTTTATAAAGAAAATTATTATTTTTTATAATTTAAAAATAAAAAATGGAAAAAAAGGCCCAAAAAAAATAATTCCTTATTTGAAAGATTTGTACAAAATTAAACCAGTTAATTAGCGAAAGCGATTTATTTATATAAATAATTGAAAATTTATAGTAAAACAAAGGAAAGGAAATAATTACTATTCATTCTAATCTAGACATTTGCTGTAACATCATCTTGTATTGAAACAAAACATACTTGCTACATAGAATTACACATTGTAATAAATTGTTTCGGAATTTAAAAACTGGGGGGAAGGGTACATTGCCCCACCCCCCTGGCATCCTTTAGGAGGGGGGCAAAATGTCTTCTTTATTTCATTTATTTTTAAAAATGATACATTTTCCGGTCTCGGGGTTTTGAAAAATAAAATATTTTTAAAAGAATTAAAATCCATAAAATTAAAAGAGTAAGAAATTCCCCCCCCCCCCCCCCCCCGGAACATTTTTTTGTTCAAAATATTTTATATGGACCAATACTTTCTCTTTAATTTCTGAAAACATTTTTATTGAATTAGAAAGTAGAAAATGTAAAAATATTTATTTCCTTCAGAATAGTATAAATATAGCCTAAAAAATTTTTTGATAGAATCACTAAAGCAAATTTTTAAAATTTTAATTTTATTAAAATTGTGATTTTATGTTAAAATTTTTAAAATTCATTCTAATCTAGCAGATTTGCTGTAACATCATTTTGTTTTGAATACTATTTGAACATATTAAATTATTTTAATTTTCTAAAAAAAAAAGAATTTCTCCCCCCCCCCCTGATTCAAATTCGTTCCGGCGCCCCTGCATTTATTGTATATAACATTCTTTAGCATAAAAATTTCATTTTGTGACGTTGCTTATACGCAACGCCGGGAAGAAAAGGCGAGGGTCCGCCGCAGGGGAGCCTCCCTGGCTAGGAGTGAAGCCCGCCGAAAAGCAAGCAGCTAGTTTTTTTAAAACATTAAAAAATTCATCTTTCTCTCTTTTTTTTTATATGGCCCCCTACAAAAACAAAACCGGAATTCTTTATAGTAATTACTTTGAAGAATAAAGAGAATTAGTGGTATGGTTCATTTACTAAAATAACATTGATATTAGCTTGGAAGAAAAAAGCAGGCAGGCATTGCGACAATAAAATAAACATTAAGGGTTGTTTTTATTTCCTCTCTCGGATCGGTCAAATTGGCGTAAGCAGGCAGGGTGGGGGTGGTGACGTGGCCATGTGAATGAAAAATTCACCTGAGAGGGTAGCGAATCCTATAAATAATAGAGCATCATCAAGACCTTCATCCCCCCTCCCCCTTTCTTCAAGAAACTAGGTGTCAATTATGCATCAAGACACGCTATATTAAATAAAAAAAAAAAAAAAATCTCTCTCGAAGCAACTAATTGTAAATTATGCACTAGAGAGGGGATCAGTTTTTATAGCTTTGAACTTTGCTATTTATGAAGCTAAAGGATTAATGTTAATGATTTTTTGGTTAATGAAACTTTGAAATAAAGCAAAAAAAAAAAAAAAAAAAAAAAAAAAAAAAAAAGGTAAAAAGAGGAAAGAAAAATTAATGAAATCGATATATTAAAAAAAAAAAAAAAAAAAATTATAATTAAGTAACAAAGTTGCTAGTTAGTACAAACCCCCCCCACCCCCCTCGCCGATAATTCATTTGTAAAAAAAAAAAAAAAAAAAAAAAACTGCATGCTTATTCTTGGTCAACAGATAATACATTAAAATAAAATAATAATGCCATTGACTTTGACCGGCCGTATCTCTGTTAATATTGGGTCTTCAAATTCCTTTTACGTACCAAAATATAGCAAATTTAATGATCAATTTAACTTTTTATTTTTCTATGGTGCACAAAAATATACTTTTGGTTTACGAGAAATAAAAATGAACAACTGAAAACAGCCCAAAATTTTTTGAGGTGTTTGAAAAAAAACTAATGAAAATCGTCAAGTTGTTTCTGAGTTTATCCGTTTTAGTTCGACAAGTTCAAATTGCATCTCAGAATTATTATATTATATTCTACAAAAATAATTTCTCATATTTCTTAAATTTTAAAGGCTCAAACAGACAGAACGGCGAAATTCGCGACGCTCAGGCT
>JAKCPI010016164.1:0-19338 GCA_023213315.1 Euborellia annulipes
CGCAGGAATAAAAATGTTCTTTGAGTCTCACCCTTAAGGTTCTCTTTGTTTCACCAATATAGATAGAAGATATATTATTGTTCTTACAGGAGGAACATGACACAGCGTATACACCAAGCCTGAGCGATCCATTATATTGAGTGGAGTTTTATTGTTGACTATGGTACTTAAAGGTTTGTTTATCGACAAAAGTCGCATTAATGTTGAACCTTCTAACAATCGACTGCAGCATTTCAGATAAGATTTGGGATGTAAAGGGATGCATCCCCAATTATTCGACATAACTTCACGCCGTCTCAAAGATGATGAGACGCTACCAATTTGAAATGATCATGCATAACTTGATCAACGAACTGAGACGGATAATCATTGTCCACAAACTTCTTCTTGAGAAAACCCAAATTTCTCTGAAGATAAGATTTATCACTAAGTTTAGACATTCTAGAAATGTCATTTTTTATTGTATTTATCTTCATTTTCAGTGGGTGGTGAGAATGGAAATTAACAGTTCGTGTAGATTTCTGTGGTTTAACATACATATCAGTTTTCACACAATTATTGGAATCGCGAATCAATGTTATGTCAAGAAAGTTAATGCGATTATCACTTTCCAATTCACAGGTGTACTGGATATTTTGGTGAAAGGAATTTAAGGAGGCAAGCACCTCAGGAACCGCATATCCCTGCGAAGAATGAAAAGACTGTCGTCAACGTAGTAAGCTACCATTTTGAATTCATATTTACTGACGATAGATCTATGTATCTCGTCAATGAAAATATCAGAGATGACAGAGGAAATTGATCCTGAGGATGTTTTCTGTTCGTTTGATGTGATAAATTTATTTCCTAGCATCCCTTTGGACATTTTAAGGGCTGTCATAAGAGAGAAGGTGGACTGATCTCTCCAAATTTACTAATATCCCGTTGGAATTGTTTATAGAGTCCTTTGATTTATGTTTGAATTCATACGTTTTCAGTTTGAGAATCAACTATATAGACAAACATCAGGATGCCCTATCGGGGGATCAATTTCCTCTGTCATCTCCTGATATTTTCATTGACGAAAATACATAGATCTATCGTCAGTAAATATAATTCAAAATGGTAGCTTTCATTCACAGGATATGACCACCTCCTTAAATTCACCAAAATAGCCTATTGTGGAAAGTGATAATCACATTAACTTATATTTGACATAACATTGATTCGCGATTCAATAATTGTGTGAAGCTATTGTAACATGTTAAGGCTACGAAATCTACACGAACTGATAATTTCACCACCAAATGAAGATAAATACAATAAATGACATTTCTACTAAACTAGTGATAAATCTTATCTTCAGGAAAATTCCTTCTCAAGAAGAAGTTTGTGGACAATGATTATCCGTCTCATTCGTTGATCAAGTTATGCATGATCTCAAGTGGTAGCGTCTCATCATCTGAGACGGCGTGAAGTTCCATGTCGAATAATTGGGGATGCATCCCTTACATCCCAAATATCTGAAATGCTGATCAAGGTTCAACATTAATGTGACTTTTCAAACAAACAGCAAACATATAGTCAACAATAAAACTCCACTCAATATAATGGATAGCTCAGGCTGTTGTACGCTGTGTCCTGTAGAACAATAATATATCTTCTATATTGGTGAAACAAGAGAACCTTAGAGTAGTAAGCATTTTTTCACTTTACACTATTATACATTCGATTGAGCATAAACATTCGTTTGATTTTGATAACCCACGAATAATGATTTATGAAAATGACATGAGGAAAAGAAGATTCTACGAGAGTTTCTTCATAAATTTATTTAATGATCAATCCATAAACTTGAAGATAGAAAGTGAGAAATCAGCTCTTGTTTACTTCGAGGTGCTCAATAAAATAAAAAAGTTCTATCATGTGGATCCATTTTCATAACGGCATTTTGGACATTGTTGGTAATTTTTGTGCCTTTCCAATGTTCATTTCATTTTGTATTTGTATGGTTGTGATTGCTTTAACTTTGTAAGTGTTTTACTTGTTTGTTGTGTCTCTTCTTGAGAGTTCTTGTAATTGATGATTGTAAATAGCATTGTTATGTTGGTCGACTCTCGATTCTGAATGTATGTTAACGGCATATTATACATTTTATTTCCATCTATTCAAAAATTCCGCGCCTTTTTCGTTGATATTTTTGCCACTAGAGAGAAGTTGGTATGTTGCTTGAGTTTTTACTACTTCTAAGTTGGTCACAAAATCTAACTAGTTTGACAAATTGGCATTGAATTAGACGTAATCATATGAAAGAGAATTTTATTTAGATATTATTGATCTTAATTGGCGTTGAAATATATTTTAAGTGCCGTGATTTTATTTTATTTGCCACAATATTAACGTTTGATGGCAAATAAGGTGAGAAAGGTTTTATTATAATGACAATAGCTTCTAAGCTTGCTGTGACATGTTAAAATCAAGTCTTTCTCCATATCATTTTGTTTTTTATTTAGGCCCTGTATCAAATTTGAACAACATTTTATTTTATACATATATATTTCACGATCGAGGAGTCTGCTAGCAATTTTCTGCCAACTGGGCATTGAAATTTATTCTAATGCTTTATGAATTGATTTCGCTGTATTTTAAATACGAAACATAGGATTTGGTGGTAAGTTTTTTTGTTAATACCTTTCGTAATAATGACCAGATGAGTGTTTTGCTTACATTGTAAAAATATTAATAATTTTAATGAATTTAATAGAAAAGAAATATACTGTTTTAAATTTTAATAAGAATGCATGGAAGGAGATGTGAGGAACCTTTCCAATATAAGTGCATTGCTCGCCTCTATTTAATTGATTTGTTTTTTAACAAATCCCTTCAGTCCCTGGCTAAGCCACTGGAAGGTACCTAAACAAGTTATACAAATAAATGATGTGAGATAACTGGAGTATAGCTAGAGAAAATATACGACTGCAAAAGTCTATAGTATACACACCCCCAAGAGAGTTCTCTAGCTTGACTCTAGGTCTTCTCTACGGTGCTCTAGCTAGAGCTGAAATCTCTACAGTGTACACACCCAATTAGGATTTGTCTGGCCCCCCTAGAGGTCATTCCACGTCAAATCAACCAAAAAAATAAAAAATTTTCACCCATAATCTCAGATTTTTATGAAACTTGGTATGTTTGTTCATATATAAAGATAAGTAACAGGACCAAATTTCAATTTTTTATCTCACTTAGTTTTCGAGTTATGGCACTTTAAAGTTTTGATTTTTTCACCTTACGCGGCTTGGCTAATGCCAAACAAAATGTGACATGGAAGAGAAAATAATTTCTCATTTGCTTATTTGACACCCAATCTTGATGAAATTTTTTTGGTATGTTCTTTAAACAATAAGGAATTAGAAAAAAAATATATCACGAATCTAAGTTATTCCTAAAATATAAAAAAAAATTCATATTGTTGATTTTTTTTTAGTTTTGAAAACGCAAACATGGTTTAGCGCTAAAGCCAATATCTCCAAAAAGGGAATGAGATATTCAAGAAAATTTTTTTTTTCTAAATAATCTGCATGAAATGGGCTTTAATTTAGTAAAATAAAAATTTTGTGTATTTTGTTCCCTCTATTTCTAAAGTCCATTGCAAGTTTCAATATATAGTTTTACATGTTAAAAAGGTTTCAAGGGCAAAATGAAAATATACATTTTAAAGAGCATCTAAAAATTAATTGATTTATGAATTTTAATAAAAATCGTTGCAGCAAATTTTGAGAAAATTGGAAAAAACTGAAAAAGTACATCAGTAAAGTACTAGTACTTTTTGGCCGATTTTTGTTCAAAAGCTTATTTTGAGTGTCCAGGAGGGTACCTAACTTAAATATAAAATTTCAACCTCCTAGCTCAATCCTTTCATGATTTCAAATGGACACTGTGTGTGTGTCTGCTTAAAACTGAACACAGACGAAAACACAATCAATTCAATTGAAAGCATGAAAGGATTGAGCTAGGGAGGTTGAAATTTTATATTTAAGTTAGGTACCCTCCCTGACACTCAAAATAAGCTTTTGAACAAAATCGGCCAAAAAGTACTAGTACTTTACTGATGTACTTTTTCAGTTTTTTCCAATTTTCTCAAAATTTGCTGCAACGATTTTTATTAAAATTCATAAATCAATTAATTTTTAGATGCTCTTTAAAATGTATATTTTCATTTTGCCCTTGAAACCTTTTTAACATGTAAAACATATATTGAAACTTGCAATGGACTTTGAAATAGAGGAACAAAATACACAAAATTTTTATTTTACTAAATTAAAGCCCATTTTATGTAGATTATTTAGAAAAAAAATTTCTTGAATATCTCATTCCCTTTTTGGAGATATTGGCTTTAGCGCTAAACCATGTTTGCGTTTTCAAAACTAAAAAAATCAACAATATGAATTTTTTTTTATATTTTAGGAATAACTTAGATTCGTGATATATTTTTTTTCTAATTCCTTATTGTTTAAAAAAGAACATACCAAAAAATTTCATCAAGATTGGTGGTCAAATAAGCAAATGAGAAAATTATTTTCTCTTCCATGTCACATTTTGTTTGGCATTAGCCAAGCCGCGTAAGGTGAAAAAATCAAAAGTTTAAAGTGCCATAACTCGAAAACTAAGTGAGATAAAAAATTGAAATTTGGTCCTGTTACTTATCTTTATATATAGAACAAACATACCAAGTTTCATAAAAATCTGAGATTATGGGTGAAATGGCCTGGTTGAACTGACGTGGAATGACCCTAGAGTAAATTAAATCTAGCTAGATTTTACTCTACAATGTACACGTACAATTATGATTCAAAGACAGTTTAATTTGTAGTGGCATTGGAATTTATTATTAAAGACAGCCATTGAAAAAAAAAGAATTACTTTACTTGCTGTGACTTTTTATTTCACTAAATTCTAATTTGACTTCAATAAAAGTCTAAATTTAGGCTCTACTGTATTTGATTGGCTTACTTACCTTTATATAAGACTTTGTTGAATGTGCTTGTAATTATTCGAAGTTCAGGATTTGGAGTTTCTCCAATCTAAAACACACAAACAGAAAAAAAAGATTAACTACAGAAGTTTCTGAATATTTTTATCCTTAAGGTACGCGTCTCGAAAAGCCGTTAGGACACAATTGACTACCGAGTTACTCTAGGCGGCAAGAGATGGCGTTAGTCTTTCCCATAGGGAAACAAGGGATTTATTCCATTTCATTTGAAAGATTCCAACAAATTAATTAAGTGTAAAAAATTAATTATTTTTTAACACAATGATTACTAATTTAATTATCTATAAGATATAGAGCGGATTTTTTAAAAATATCTTTTATTTAATGCGATTAATCTAAAAAAAAATTTTTTTTTCGAAAAATCAAAAAAAGGGCTTCTATAAGTTGTAGATATTTTAAATAGCTTTAATTAAAAAAAAATTGAGGTCGATAGCTTCAAAATTATGGCCGCAATCTCCCAAAATTATAATATATCTCGACACAAAAAATCTGGTGTTCCAAGCACAGCACACAACTTTCTCTTACCCTTGGGTGCCACCAGTCACAACAGGTTTTTAAAAAAAAAGTTTATTTCTATTTAGTTCTTTACTTCTTGTAAACATTTTCTATCATTTCTTTTTTTTTTTCCTTTTCTTTTCCATCTCAAGCTGATTATAAATACAGATAGAGAGAGTATTTGAATGCCACTGTAGCGTGAAAATAGCAAAAGTAACTTTGGCAAGAGAATGTTCTCTTTAACGGCTAGTGACACTTTTTATACCTTTGCCAAATCTTTTTATTGGATTCTCTCTCCTTTTTTCTTTCTTTTTTTTTTTTTTTTTTAACCCCCAAAGGCGATAATATCGGTAAAGTTTGATTGCCCTTGATTACGAGATATCCGAAGGGTTGGTTGGCTCTCAGGCTGATTGGTTGCACGGCTGTTTATTTCTAAAAATAACTCTCTCTCTCTCACTCTCTCTCTTTAATAGAATAAAATGTGCAACTCTCTCTCTCTCTATCAATTCAACTATCGACCAACAAACTGATTAAAAAGTTGCAATTCCTATAAATATTTTTTTTCCCCTTCGTCGCGCTCTTGTTGTTATCTTCTTCTTAAATCTTTTTTTTCATGAAAATTTTGCATTAAGGAGCGAAGGTGTTACGCATGTTTTTCCCGTTGTGTGTCATAAAAAGTATGCCCAAAAATCAAGTAATTCAAAAATTCGCCAAGAGATGTCAGAATGGTAGCTAATAATATTTAATGCTTTTGGTTGATTTTCATTGATCTTTTAACAATAAATACTTTATAAATGTTATTATATATTATGTATCTTTTATAAAAGCATAAAAATATATAAATATAGGCTATTAGGGGATCGGCTGTTAGACTAGCCTGCCATCTATTGCAAGAATGCTGAACTAATTTGACAGTTGGTTTTTAAATAAATCATCTAAGCTTATTTTAAAAAATTTCTTAATTAATATGTGATTAATAATAACAATAAATTCATTTTTAAATTTAAAAAAAAATTAAAGATTATTGGGACAGATTGTTTTTTTGTATTTGCTTGATAACAAATCAATTAATTACGATAATTTTTTTATAATTCGTTAAAAAAATTATAGCTCGATGTCCCTTCATTAATTCATTTTAAAAAAAAACCGCATTGAAAAATTCCTTATAATAGTTTAGCTTTTTTTTTTAAAGTACGTTTAGACGTCGCTCCTGAAGCCCCTTAACAAGGACGTCATTTTAGTATAAAAAGGGGCTCAAAAAATGCACAATTTTTCCCTCTATGAGTAGGGCAGCCAGCCAGTGGAAATTTATATCATTTCGTCAACGTTTCGGTAACGCATCGCTCCCATCTTCAGAACATATCTATAAAACTAGACAATTGATTTGTAACTACTTTTTGTGGGTAATATTTATAATTGTAACGATGTAAGAATAATACTAAATTGGTATATGTTATTTTGAAGTATTTTATTTAGTTTCGATACTGATGTCACAGCTCTCATTAATTATAGTGTCTAAGTATTTCATTGAATTAGTTTTTTTTTTTTTTAGTTTCGGTTTCGGCCAAAAAGTAGCCGAAACTTGAGTCTTAAAAAAAAAAGGTCAAATGATTTGCACTTGAAGGAGAAAAATTTTTTGTCTCCCTAAAAAAAAGGTAAAATGATTTTCACGGAGGGGAAAAAAATTTCAAAAAAAAAAAAAAAAATATAAATTTTTTTATAGGAAATACAAGTTTCGGTTATGGTTTCGGCCGAAACTAAGGTTGAGGCCGAATATTCGGTTTAGGTTTCGGTTGAAAAACTTGTTTCGGTCTATATATATAATTCGCCAATGTCCGTCTGTCTGTCTGTCACGCTTTATTTGAACAACTTCCCGTTGAAATAAAATTTTTTATGCATAAAGAGGGCCTTCTCGGGATTACAGGAAAATTATTTTCATCCCGAAATTCTTATAACTTTTTGAGTTATTAATTCTTAAAGTTACGATTTCTCCCATAGGAAATGTATAGAGAAATATTTATGTATTCTTTTCATTTGTGTATTCCATGAATGTAAACAAATCCTCAAACAGGCACTGAATTGGAATATAGTAATGATGAATTTTCTCATAATTTAAAAAAGGCGGGCCCGAGCCAGCTAGTGGAGGATTCGGGGGGCGCGAAGCCAGCCAAAGGCGGGCGCCGCTGCTAGTTATAAAAATTGTTATATAATTAAAATTTCTTTTGTAAATATAAATCAGATCTCTCTTGTCTAAAAACAGACGTTAAAATTTAACATAATAAATTAGGTGAAGTCTTTTCGGCATCTTAGGCCATATAGGCGGATACTCAAATTATTTAATTTTGATGATCAAGGGTTTAATTTGTATAGAAACAATGGAAAGATTTGCAATTTCTTTTTTTTTTCTAAACAGAATTATTAACAAATAACACGTATTTAATGTAGCGTAATTGAAATGTCAAGTGGTACACAACAATCTAAACTAAAACCAATGGCTCAAACGATGAATTTATTTTCATTTATAAATAAAAAAAAAAAAAATAGTGAGAGAGAGAGAGAAAAAAAAAAACCTGAATCAGTGTTTTAAATTGAGTGGAAAAAAAAAAAAAACGTTCAAATAGTTACGAATAACAGACAGAGAGAGAGAGAACGTTCTTTTTTTTTTTAGATAAACGCATTTGTAAAAATAAATAAATATAAATCCTATATATATGTAGAGGGGAAATATTTATTTAACGAAAAATAAAATTATCTATTAGCTTAAATATTCAATGACCTCATAAACATTTGGTTCATTGCACCTATAAAATCTGGTGGGGGTGTTTGCACATCGCACAACTTCAGGAGCGACGTCTAAACGTACTTTTTTTTTTTTTAAATAAATTAAATTCATAAGAGATTATAGGGACATCGAGCTATAATTTTTTTAATGACGAATAACTTCTAAACCACTGAACGGATTATCATGAAATTTGCTCCAAATCATTGTCCTAATTATTATGGTTGAGTTTCAAAAGATTTGGTACCAAGGAAGCTGAGAAAAACTATGATTCGCGGTAATAATTTACCGCTCCCCGCGGGCTGATTCACTTCTAGTTTTAATATCTTCTTAGGTCCATTTTGGGCTACAAATTTGTCAAACTTCAACCTAATCTGATGAATAGTTCGAGAGATATAATAACAAAAAGCACAACACACACACACACATATATGGACCCTGTAATGCATTAGTGTGTCAAGCGCCAAAAAAAATTTAAAATTGAGTTAAGCACGGAATATTGTTTCAAATGCTATAATTAATAATATTTTTTATGAAATATGTCCTAAAAAAATTTATATTTAATCTAAAAGCTTAAAATTATTTTTACAAAATTTCAATGCAGAATTTTCATTTTGTAAAAATGATTTATGTGCCTAACACGTTTTTTTTTTTTTTTTTTTTTTTTAAACATTCACACTTTTTTCTCATTCACACTCACACTTACACAGTCTTTTCGGCAACTTAGGCCATTTAAGACTTTATACGATAACCGTTGTAATTAATAAATATATTTGGGGTTCAGGCATTTCTATTTAAGCCATCTGGTATCCAAATGGCTTAAATAAAATCATCGGACTGCCTGGGTCCGAACCCGCGACGTTTGGTATAGGAGGTAGGCACCTAACACGTTTTAATTTGATATTATTCCTGATAATGAAGATGAGCATCAATGCGATTTCGAAAAGACCACAAAATAAATAATATTAAGTCGATTTCATTTATTATAACTTTGATTTACGGTGTCCATGTTATTATTCAGGAATTAATTGATGAGGAAATTTTGTTATCACTTTGAATTTAATTTTAAAATATTAATAGTCTACTATTTAAAATTGATATTTTGATAAAAAGTTTCTATGCTACTAGTATTAAATATAACCATAAAAGAACTTTAATAATATCTTCGTTTTAATTTTTGAATTATAAACCTAAAATTATTTTATTAATATAAATAGTGCATAGATTAATTTGCAATCATGTGTCAAGGGACTTTGAAGCATTTTTACAAATATAATTGGACTTACAAGAGAATTTTGCAATAATTATATTTTATTGTTTATTCTCTAAATTAGTCGTATTTTTAGAGATAATTTATGAATATCTGCCATAATTACAGTATTTACTTGCACAATTGACAAAAAAAATGATATATAATCTAATCAAAACAATTTAAATCAGAAAAACTTTAATGTAAATTTTCTTAAATCTCGGTACCTGGCGCTTGACACACTAATGCGTAACAGGGTCCATATATACATACGAACATTAAAATTTATTTTTTCATTTCTGGGGTCGTTATGACCTGATAGGTAAAGATTGGGTGTTGGATTTTTACGATCATAATAGATTCCCCTTATATTATAAGGCGCCAGCCGGAGTCGCCAAAAAGCGGGCCTCGTGGCTAGTTATAAATAAATATCGATAAGAGATATATATATATATATATATATAAGAGAGAGAGAGAGAGGATATAAAATAAAGATTGCGATAATTGAATGCAATCACAAGTTGAAAGCGAATATTATTCCATATATTGTCTATTAACTCTTTAGAGAGAGGGTGGGGGGGTGGGGGGGTAAGGGAAACAATAGGAACCTATTATCGTTTAGATTTAATTAAAGACCGACATTTCACTTCTCTCAAGTAGAAGAGAACGCATGCGCGCGTTAAGATTTCAAACTGCATGTTTAACCTCAAAACATTTAAACACAAAACGCTCTCGCTTCTCTATGTCAAAGGGGTTAATTGTTTTTCTTTTTTTTTTTTCTTCTTTTCATAAGCAATTAGCATTTAGTATAGGATGGATATAATAGAAGGGAAATTAAAAAAAAAAAAACATCGAAGTTTAGTTTGATAGCAAGTGATAAATAAATTTTTTTTTTTTTTTACCTTCAATAAACTGCCGGGTATATTGGTACAAAAATTCTGGAGGGTGACAAGCACAAACACAAAAAAAAGTTGTGTGCTGTGCGAGCAGCCGCACCAGATTTTTTTTATCAAACCGAGATAAGCGACCGATCAAAGTTTCTATTTTTTTTTTTTTTTTTTTTAAGTGAAACTTTGATTTGATGCCCTTAAATTTTTTCACACTTTTCATTTGTTTCACAAATTCATTTATTTATATTTACATGTTTTTTTTAATGACACCTGTATGATTTTGTTTTGATTTTAGTTTCCAAAATTAACGAAAAATGTCGTTTTCTTCTGTGATTATTTCAAAAACTATTCAATTTTCGGAAAAATGTCAAAGAATAAAAACTTTTTAAAATTGAGTATTTTATTTTAATATAATAAAAATATCGAAATTTCTGAAAAAAACTTATTAAGTAAAGTACTACTTCCAAGTGACGTATTTACTCCAAAAGTTGATAGAAATCTACAATTTTAGTGTAAGGAGCATATACCAAATTTCATGTGCCTTTGGTTTTTAAGCAATCGTCTTCACACACACACACACCCAGATGTAATTCCAAAAGAATATACGAGGAAGGCATTCCCCATATTTTGTTATTGAAAATAAAAACACATTCGTTTTGTAGATGCGTTCTTTTCGCGTAACAATGTAGTCTGCTATTAATGGATGTCAAATAAAAACTAAAAGACCCAGCGTGTTCAAATTTCGACAGGATTCAGCTGATAGTTGCCTGCTGACAGGAGCAGTGTTGCCATTTCAGTTAAGAGGCGGGAAATTCAAAATTGACCTGCCCTCGTACATAAAAATATGTCTCTAAAATTGAAGTTAAAATTAAAAAAAAAAATTCTAAAATATTCCGAGTGGCCCCGTGGTCCGGACAGGTGTAGACCCGCGTGGTATTTTTTTTTTTTTAATATTTGTATGAATTAAAATGCTAGAAAATAAATTAAATCAACTTAATTTTATTCTTTAAGGAATAGCGGGGAAAAGCTTTGCAACATCGATTACTATTTTTTTTTTATATTTGTTGGGTACGTAATTAAAAAATAAAAAAAAAAAAAAACTCATACATACCTTTGAACTACATAAAAAAAAACATATTAAATAATTTTACCTATATAAATTTTTATTTTGCATTTCTTTCAACTAAAGTTGCAATCCCGTAATGGCGGGAGTAAAAGAGAGCGAGAAAAAGAGGGCGTAGGGGAAGAGGAGGGGGTGGGGTGGTATGAATATTTTAATTATAATTGTAAATTCATTCACGCTTTTTCTTTTAATATTCTAAAAATTGATTTGAATAAAAAAAAAAAAATACCGCACAAGGAAAAAAGAGAGGAGGTAGATGTTGATGATGAGTGTAGAGGCGTTATGGATAAATTTAATTTTAGAGGTTTTTTTTTTTTTTTATTAAAGGTGAATCTTCAATAAAAACTTGGAATTTTTTTTTTTTAATATTAATATATTCAATTTAAATAGAAAGAGAGAAAGAAAAAAAAAAAATAAAATAAATGAGAGTGCGCTTAAGACCGTACAACCAAAGTGAAAACTTTTGATATAATATTTTTGTTTTAAAATTCATTTGAGAAGCTCCACTTTACTTAATTTAATATAGATTACCGAAGATAAGAGAAAGTTATGTGCTGTGCGACCACTCACACCAGATTTTTTAGTATATGAACTTTTAATGTAAAATTCACATACAAGTTTATAAATGAATATCCCTTGAAAATTTTTAACAGTGTATACCAAAATCGGTAATAGCTACGGTATAAATGGACCCTGTTACGCATTAGTGTGTCAAGCGCCAGGTACCGAGATTTGAGAAAATTAACATTAAAGTTTTTCTGATTTAAATTGTTTTGATTAGATTATATATCATTTTTTTTTTTTGTCAATTGTGCAAGTAAATACTGTAATTATGGCAGATATTCATAAATTATCTCTAAAAATACGACTAATTTAGAGAATAAACAATAAAATATAATAATTGCAAAATTCTCCAAGTCCAATTATATTTGTAAAAATGATTCAAAGTCCCTTGACACATGATTGCAAATTAATCTATGCACTATTTATATTAATAAAATAATTTTAGGTTTATAATTCAAAAATTAAAACGAAGATATTATTAAAGTTCTTTTATGGTTATATTTAATACTAGTAGCATAGAAACTTTTGATCAAAATTACATTAATAAATTTTAAATAGTATTAATATTTTAAAATTAAATACAAAGTGATAACAAAATTTTCTCATCAATTAATTCCTGAATGGAAGTGAACATGGCAACAGTAAATCAAAGTTATAATAATGAAATTGACTTAATATTATTTATTCTGTTGTCTTTTCGAAATCTCACTGATCCTCATCTTCATTATCAGGAATAATATCAAATTAAAACGTGTTAGGCACATAAATCATTTTTACAAAATGAAAATTCTGCAATGAAATTTCGTAAAAATAATTTTAAGCTTTTACATTAAATATAAATTTTTTTAGGACATATTTCATAAAAAATATTATTAATTATAGCATTTGAAACAATATTCCGTGCTTGACTCAATTTTGAATCTTTTGGCGCTTGAGTCACTATTGCATAACAGGGTCCAAATATAAACCATTGAGGAAGTTTTTAATTTGTACAGCACTAGGCCTTGTACTCTTTTGTTATTTATCCTTCTATTGAAATGATTTGATTTTAATATCTAAGCTTGTTATTTATTTATTTTATTTTCTATCTCTCTCTCTCTTGCTTTCTTCTTCTTCTTTCTTTCTTTTTTTTTTTTATCATGAAAAATACAAATTTAAAATTAAATTTCCTCTCCATCCGATCTCTTCGTTCCGTTTCGTTTACATAATAAGAGAGAAGGGAAGTTTTGTGATTTCTCAGGATTAAATAACAAAAAAAAAAAAAAAAAATAAAAAGGAAATGAAAAGACACCGAAACGCCGGATCTCTCTCTTTTTTGACCAGAGAGAGAGAGACAAATTTAAATAAATTCTCAAATAATAAAAAAGAAAGATCATATTACAAATATGGTGTGACTGGTGGCACAACAGATTTTTTGTGTCGAGATATATTTAGTTTCCCATAGCACCCTAAGGGGAAACGGAAGCGAAGATGTTACGCATGTTTTTCCCGATAAGATGGCGTTGTGTGTCATAAAAAGTATGCCCGAAAAATCAAGTAATTCAAAAATTTGCCAAGAGATGTCAGAATGGTAGCTAATAATATTTAATGCATTTGGTTGATTTTCATTGATCTTTTAACAATAAATACTTTATAAATGTTATTATATATTATGTACCTTTTATAAAAATATATAAATATAGGCCAGATATAGGCTAATACTATATCGGCTGTTAGACTAGCCTGCCATCTATTGCTAGAATGCTGAACTAATTTGACAGTTGAATTTTAAATAAATCATCTAAGCTTATTTTAAAAATTTCTTAATTAATATGTGATTAATAATAACAATAAATTCATTTTCAAATTTTAAAAAAATTAAAGATCATTGGGACAGATTGTTTTTTTGTATTTGCTTGATAACAAAAAAATTAATTACGATAATTTTTTAATAAGTCATTAAACAAATTATAGCTCGATGTCCCAATAATCTTTATTGAATTTAATTCATTAAAAAAAAACGCATTGAAATCGAAACTGCAAGAAAATTGTAAAACTTTCCCTATCTTAAGCCGTTGTAGACAGAAGTAGGATAAATAAAGCCTCCAAATTCTCTAAATCTATCAAAAAAAAGACATTATAGACAAAAAAAAAAAATCAAATCTGGTGCGTGCTTACGACCGAAGTGAAAACGTAAATTATTATTTTTTTTTTATGTATAATAAATGGCGTATGTTTTGTATATAACCAGTGTAATATTTCAAATGCTATTTATTTGAGAATAGTTTATATTTTAGTATAAAATACTGTTGAGTTTCATTGACAGAAAAAGAGCGTTGAGCGGGAATTCCCAAAACTACGCCACTGATCTAATGCCTGTTGATGTGCTGTGGTAAACCACAGTATTTAAAAAAATACAAAAAGGGCGATTTTGATGTGTCTACGAGGAGTGTGTTGTCCACCGTGGTGCGTTTTGAAAAGATTCGAAAATTAAATTCTCAACAAGGATCATCATGTAAATGGATGTAAAGAAAAAAAAAAAATTTAAGACGTATGCTGCCAAAGATATTTCTTTTATTATGTCGTTGGCTGACGTTTCGGACACTGGTTTAGGCCATCTTCAGAACCGCAGGCGAAAATAAATGAGAAATATAATTTCAGGGACACCCATTGGCATGTACTAAGAACTTATGGGCGAATGTTTTTTTTTTTTACTTTTTTTGAGAATAACCTCCAAAATTACGCCGCTTATCTGAATGACCTTTATTATATAAATTGTAGAGGATTAAATTCTGTAAAAAATGAATACCTACTTGTGAAAAATCAGCATAAGGGAAATGATTAAAAACGAGAATTTAATTTTGACATTTTTTTTCCAAAAAAAAAATTAGTAAAAAACTCAAGTTTCTTTATTCTATTTTGAGAATAACTCCAAAACTACGCCTCTTATCAAAATGAGCTCTTATTAGATAACTTGTAGGGGTTTAAATTCTGAGACAAATGAACACCTAGTGGTAAAAATCAGCATAAGGGAAATAATTAAAATCAAGAATTAGAAAAAATCAAATTTCTTTATTTTTTTTAGAATAACCCCAAAACTACGCCTTTTATCTAAAAACGCTTCTAAGATAACTTGCGTTTTGAGAAATATGAATCTTGTATTTGAAAATGGCTTGTGATAGAAACGCAATTGATTGTTTTTGTTCAAAAAGGGGTGGTGTTGGGTTTGTGATGTTTCTGTATGCATTTGCAAGATCGATATTTCTGAATATGCGGAAATTCAGGCGCTGGGTTGTAGAGTCTTAAATTCTGAAACAAATGAACACCTACTGGTAAAAATCAGCAAAAGAGAGAAGGGTTAAAATCAAAATTTAATTTTCGTCATTTATAAAAAAAAAAAAAAAAAAAAAAATTTATGAAATAAATGAAATTTCTATATTCTTTTTGAGAGTAACTCCAAAACTATGGCACTAATCTAAATAAATAGCCTTTATTAAATAAATTGTAGAGGATTAAATTCTAAAAATTTACCTAAAGGGGGTTCAGGAGCGACGTCTAAACGTCCTTTAAAAAAAAACTAGACTATTATAAGGAATTTTTCAATGCGGTTTTTTTTAAATGAATTAAATTCATAAGAGATTATTGGGACATCGAGCTATAATTTTTTTAATGACTTATTAAAAAATTATCGTAATTAATTTTTTTGTTATCAAGCAAATACAAAAAAACAATCTGTCCCAATAATCTTTAATTTTTTTTAAATTTAAAAATGAATTTATTGTTATTATTAATCACATATTAATTAAGAAATTTTTAAAATAAGCTTAGATGATTTATTTAAAAATCAACTGTCAAATTAGTTCAGCATTCTTGCAATAGATGGCAGGCTAGTCTAACAGCCGATCGCCTAATGACCTATATTTATATATTTTTATGCTTTTATAAAAGATACATAATATATAATAACATTTATAAAGTGTTTATTGTTAAAAGATCAATGCAAATCAACCAAATGCATTAAATATTATTAGCTACCATTCTGACATCTCTTGGCATATTTTCGAATTACTTGATTTTTTGGGCATACTTTTTATGACACACAACGCCCTCTTATCGGGAAAAACATGCGTAACACCTTCGCTCCCTTAAGGAAATGATTAAAATCAAGAAAATTTAACACATCAAAAGAAAAAAAAAAATCTTTATCTACCCTTTTGCGATTATCTTCTTAATAAATGATATTCTTGAATCAATGTTATTTGGATTTACATAAATGAGTGTAACGTGCCTCCCCCCCCCCTTTCCCTTCATTTGCCAAAATAATAAATCTCTTTTGCACCATTAATTAAGTCATAATAATAATAATAACGATCATAAGAGGAGCGATTATTTTAAAGTCCATTAAAGCCAGTGAAGTTTGATAATGCAGTTTAGAATTTGGGAGGATATTTGATGATCCATGTTCGTTCGTTCTTTTTTTTTTTTTATTCTCTCTTGGAAAAAAAAATGAATGTGAGGAGTCAAAAAGAAAGAAAAAAAAATATAATGGCATCTTTAAAAGTGAGAGTTTTTTTTTATTCATCATCATATTAGAGAGTCCCCGACATTATAAAGAACCATCTGCATTAGATGATGAATATATTATTATCAAAGAATCTACATAAACGATTCTTTTTTTTTACTTTCTCTTACCTCTATATATGTTGATATATATAGAAAGAAAGTATTGAATTCATGTCAATAATTCTATGTCGAGATTTTGATGGATCTTCACGTTTTGAGGTCGCCTGAATCCAAAAAAGTGGTTTTCGCGACATGGTCTGTCGGTGTCTGTGTGTGTATGTGTGGGTTAACAAAATATCTCAAGAACGAAGAGCTAGGAGATTGAAATTTTATATTTAAGTTAGGCACCCCTATGGACGTGACACGAAGCTTTTGATCAAAATCGACCAAAGAGTACTAGTACTTTACTGATGTACTTTTTCAGTTTAGTTTTTTTTCGATTTTCTCAAAATTTGCTCCAAAGATTTTGATTAAAATTCAAAAAAATATTTTTAGATGCTCTTTAAAATGTAAATTCTCATTTTGCCATTGAAATTTTCTGAAGACCACTTAACCCTTGTTGTACTTCATAGGAAAGATAGGAGAAATGGTTGCCATAGTAACAAAATATAAATATTTTCCCATGTTTATAAATTTGACATCTTAAATTCTAATATATTGTCGGAAACTAAATACATGTCGACACGAAAAATCTGGTGTGACAAGCACAGAACACAACTTTCGATTACCGAAGGTAAGAGGAAGTTGTGTGCTGTGCGACAGTCACACCAGATTTTTTTTTATTTATTTCAATCCTATATCTCTCATATTAACATTTATAAAATTGAAAGACAAATATTTATTATTGTTATATAGGCTACTTCTCTCAAAATATATATAAATATAAATATTCGTAATTAAAAATAAAAATAAAATGTTAATCCATATTTAAACAATTAAGGCTCAAACAGACAGAACGCGAAATTCGCGTCGCTTGGCGTTTTTTCAACGCCGCGAAAGGGCGCGAAATGTTGTATAAGGCAAGAGTGTATCATCCCCGTCACACAGGGGGCGGGCGAACTTACGCGGCGTAAACGCTCTCTTTCGCGCGACAGCTTTTTCGAGTTGTACAAATTTACAACTCCTTCGCGCGAACAGGCGAACTATCATCAAGATGAGTAATGAAATAAAAAAACTTATAGAGTTAAAAACACTTGTTTTTTCGCCTCTAACTAAATAAAAGTAAATAATATTAAAGTTATATTATAGTCTATATTTAATACGACTGTAATAAATATGTTTTTTGTTGGCAGCCAATCTATGATTAGTAAAAATCTGAATCGAGGTAATTGAATAGTATTATCTTATTCTAATTTACAAGCCTCGAAAAATATTTAATCAAAGTTATCATTAATAAAATAAGATTTAAATAAAATCTAATTTTGCAATGATATTCTATTTCTTTCGTAATATAATACTTTATTTATAAAATATTTATAAATTCATTAAATAAAGGTTGTTGAAACATATACACAATCCCGGATAGTACGCCCAGATTACGCTTCCTGTGTGGCTTAGCAAAAACGCCTTTCGCCGCGAAATGCGCGCGTAGCCTGAGCGTCGCGAATTTCGCGTTCTGTCTGTTTGAGCCTTTAAATATTTGTTAATAAGCATTTCAATTTTAATATGAGAGATCGGCCTATATACAGATATCGACAAAAAAAAAGGACTCTCTGGAGGCTTGGATGTCGGCTTCTACAAAGATCCATGTTCAAATCCTGGGATAGAGGGATTTTTTCATTAAATAAAAATATTTAATTAATGTAAACAAGCAGGCACTGGATTGGAATATTGGATCTCACCACAATAGCCCCCTGGCAATTCTATGAGGCTGTGACATCCCGCCCTGTGGAAGGGACGTAAAGAAGATTCCCTCTCAGTGATGCATTCTTCGAAAGGAGTTAATGCTGAGAGAGTTCCTCCTCAACTAGGACATCCTCCCTAAACTCGATTTTATTATTCAACATTAGTTGCCTTCGAGGGCGATACAACGAGTATAGCGATTTTCCAACTTTTCGATACCACTTTTGTAGTACGATTTATTTTTCTCGTCAAAATAGGCATCAGTTTCAGCGATTACTTCATCATTGGACTTAAATTTCTTTCCAGCAAGCATTCTCTTGAGATCTGAAAACAGGATCAAGCCAATGTTTGGTTTCCACTGTATTTTTTTTTTTTTATCAAAAAGCAATGCTTTATTAAAACTCGAAATTCACTTTTTTCCATTTTTTTTTTCCAATCACAAAAGTTGCTTCACATAAAATTCTATAAATCACAAATCAATAGTTAAATTGCTGTCAAATTTATACACGTAGAGGTAAAGGTGGTATTATGAGCCCCTAGTTTCTTTTTTGTTATAATAAATTTTTACTAAATTATTTGTGTTCAACTTCAGCTATAACATTTTGATAAGTATATTTAAAAAGTATGCAATCGATTAAATACACATAAAGTGAAATAATAAAAAAAAATCAAAATAGGGTCGTTTTGTTGAAAAATTTTTCTGTGCTGGTATTATGAGCTTAGAGTAAATACATGGAAAAGAGTGTTAAAAAGAGGTTAGTCATACAAATATCCTTTATGAAAATTGTATTTTGTTAACTACAAAACTATATTAATGTAAATAAG
>JAKCPI010016165.1:0-21387 GCA_023213315.1 Euborellia annulipes
TGAATTCTAATATACCGGCGGAAACTAAATATATGTCGACACGAATAATCTGGTGTGACAAGCACAGAACACAACTTCCGATTACCGAAGGTAAGAGAAAGTTGTGACACGCCAGATTTTTATTTAAAAGGACAATGGAGAACAAACATTTCCTTCAACCAGTGACGGCGCTACGGGGGGGCTAGAGGGGGCAACCGCCCCCCCGGCAAGGACCTCTGCCCCCCCGGATGCCCCCCCCCCCCAATCAGCTCGAAACCAAAGTCATGGGATGATATATATAAACTTATTATTTTTATAAAATAAATGATTTAAAAATAAAAATATTTTCTCTCAAATTAAAAAAAAATTCTTAAATTTTTATTCACTTTTCCTTAAAAAAATTTAATTTACGCTTTTTATTACAATGAAAAAAATTTGGTGTTGGCTTGTCTTCTTCGCAGCCAGCAGTGGCTTTTTAACGTGACAAAGTTTTGTTCCTTGACTTCAACCTATTTTTACTTTCTCTTTCCTATATTGAAATATATGACAAAAATTTATTTGAATTCAATTTTCTACCAATCAATTTAAATAAAAGGGTCTAAACGGCAGAAAAAACTTAAAAAAAAAAGAAAAAAAATCTAATTTTGCGGGGCTCCTAAAAGCGAGGGGCCCATAGGCGATTGCCTAATCCGCCTAATGGGTAATCCGACACTGGCTGGTAGGTATGGCATTTACAAATGGCTTGAATGTGGTAAAGGCTTGTGTTAACAAGACTCTACGTATTGCTTTGTATGCCATTTTTTCATACAAAAACTGATGGCAAAACAGTTTTTGTGTATTTAGGATATAGAAATTGGAAAAAAGCAAACAGTGCTGAAGGCTTAAAAAAGCATAAAAATTCTGAAGTTCATAAACAAGTCTAACTTTGTTATATAGACTTTTCTTCTGCCTCCCCCGATAGTAGTTCAAATTGATTAGGCCTATGCTCGCACCGTTACTGAAAATCGCCATTATATTTCAGTTGTAATCGAAGCGACAGGGATATTAAAATAAAAAGATAAAGTTTTGAATTTAATTCAATTTTTTTTTTGATTTTCTGTTGATATAGCCTATATAATTATTGACTGCCCCCCTGTTGGTAAGCTTGCCCCACTCCTGCCCCCCGCTGAGAATATGCTAGCGCCGTCACTGCCTTCAACTTCTACTGTCTAACAGTTCTAAGAACTCTTGGCAGCTAATGTTTGTTTTGACAAGAGCCTTGTAGTTATGCAAAATCTTACACGATTGATAAATTGTATGCTTATTCAATAGGGAAGTTTACCATTCGTTAGGATATTCAAGCCTATGAATTAGACCAGTATCCAAAATTTTTTGTTCATCCTTTAATTTTTCAGAATTTTTCCTCGGCTTTCTTTGTCAAATTTCCTTAATATTGGAATATTTTGACAAGACGACACGGCACTAACAGTTTGGGAATCACAGATCTAAAATGTTTCTACTCCTTTCATAATCAATCCATCATGATAAAATAAAAATATTCCTATGGGTGCCGAAAATTTTATCTACGACATTGAAATCGTATAAATTATTAAATTTCAAAGGATTGTTTGAGAAGCGATCCTTTCGCTTATACAAATAAAATAACTTTATTGCAATAAATTAAAATTTTCAAATTTCCCTCAAAGAAGTCGAGTCAAAAAATTTTGTCCTTTGAATTAAAATTTATTATTATTACTCTTATCTTTTGTCCAGGATTTTTTAAAGAAATAAAGCAACGATCCTCTTACTAAGAATCGAGTTCTTACAAGGAAATAAAACTTTTGTTAAAATGACATTTATTGAAATGTAAATCTAAATTTATCTAATCGTCTGAATACCTACTCAAATATTTTTCATTTCACTCTTTCAATAGAAAATCTAATATTTTACCAATCTTAAATTTATTTTATATTCCATTTATCCTGTGGTCATCTTAGTTTAACAAAATGGATCGTTTTATCAACCAAGATATCGTTTAGTTAATTATCCACAAACATGTTTTTATTAGAATTTTATCTAATCATCTTTAACAAGAACATAAATGAAAATATTTATAGGTAAATTTAGATTTAGTATCTAAATTAGTACCTTTATTATTTGCTTATCAATTTTTCAACTGTCTTAAAAAAAAATAATTTCTGGCTTCTTCCCCTTATTGCAAAACAATAGCAATCTACTATGCAGGGGCGTATATAGAATTTTTTGTGTGCGGGGAGGGGGCGAACTCATTGTTAAATATCTCCCCCCCCTCATACTCAAAAATATTTTTAAAATACCCGATATACCTGAGCTCCGAGGAGCCCGGGCCATTTCAAAGAGAAATTTTCATTAAAATTTTTTTTTTTTTCAAAATTTTTCCGTTTTTATTTCTCACGGTTTTATTTCTCTCTGAGAAAAAGGTTTTATTAAAAAAAATCCTGATTAATATATTTCATTTTTTAAATTTCTTTTATTTATACGACGCACTTTTTCAAACAAAAATATAGATATTGGCCATATACCCATTTACCGTATATATTATTATTCTATTCTTTATATATATCATTCTTCTGTACTTGTGTATGTGACTGAACTAAACAACTGAACCGATTTTGATGAAATCCCCCCCCCCGAGATTTGAAAAAAATACTTTTTTTCGAAAAAAAAAATTAATTTTAATGTAAAATTTTAAAAATTAATACATACAAATTTGGTTTGTATTTATATTCTGGCAAACAAGTACAGAATGCGCCTTTAAATTACCGAAATTAAGAAAAAATAGTGTGTTGTGTGGTGTGAAGAGTCACACCAGATTACCCCCCCCCTCCCGAGAAACACCTCTGGATCCGCCCTTGACTCTTATTTATTCATATGATTAACTTAACTAGAACTGAAAAGACTTGAAAGTTATAGTCAACCAGCTTATCCGAAGTGAAGCAACTTAGTCTTAGAAATTTTGATTATTAATTAGTATTAAGTAGTTTAGTATGAGTTTAAGAGATTTTTAAAAATTTAGCTACTAAAAAGTATTTCTTGATTTTTGCAGGCACTGGAGGCCCTGGAGGGATTACGCACACGACAACAGTCGGGCGCCCCGCTTAGTGCTCAGGGAGGCGCAGGCTCTCCGGGTAGTTCAGCGCTTCCCAGGCCTAAACCATTCACTATTGAGAGCATCATGGCGCCTACGGTACCATCTCAGGTAGTAAATTTTTTTTTGAAATTTTTTCTTAAAATATTAATATTATAATAGGCTTTTGAGCTGGCAGCAAAATGTGCCCATATTTATGAAAGTGGCCTAAGTCAACATTTTCAAAAAAAGAGTTTATCAGTTATTTAACACTACATGCAAATAATTTATACAACCCAAATTATTATTATAAATTTATAGAAAAGTGTGGAAGAAAAAATACATTTTCGATAAAATAAATGTCGCAGCCCGAATTTATTTCAACGAAACCACTAGAAGAGACACCGACAAGAAGAGTAAGAAATCAATTTTGACATTTGTCAACATCTCTAAATCTGAAAATCTAAATAGACTGGATTCCTCTATTTATACTCCACGAATAGAATTTTGATTTTATATAAGACGAATTTTAAAATTTATTTTCTAAAGAACTTTTATGACATTTGAAAATAAGAAAATTATGCCAAGGATAATAATATTTTATTTGTTAGGAACAATGAAACTCATGCATCTTGAATACACTAATTTAATGGGAGTGATTTTCTAATTTCGCATTTCCTATTCTACATTATTATCATTATTTTTTTTAAATTATATCCTATCTATTATTTATTTAAACAGATAGTAAATTGAATCGAATAACTGATTTTTTCAAAGATGTATGATATGCATAATTTTCTTTAAAATTATATTTACATAAACATTTTTAATTCCAAGAATTATTCATTTCACCTTTTACTTTCTTATTATAAAAATTATTCAAATAAGTAATAAATTAATTTATTGAAATATGAATAAATAAACTTATTTAATTCGTCTGTAATAAAAATTTGAAAGACGTAAGTTAATTTAAAAATAAATATTCATATTGTAGTATAATTAAAAACAACCTCGTGTTTTATTAATAAATTGCCTTTTATATTAAAAATAATATTTTATGGTTCTCTAATAATATGAATAAGTTTTTTGAGCACACTACCTCCGGTATGTTTTCTCTTTAAACGATAGTAATTTAGTCAATAGCTATTCTCCAAACACATTCATTTAATCGGCTTTTAATTAGAAATTTTTTCCGACTTTGAATAATTCATTCCCGAACATTTGTTCGTATTAGTCGGGGCACAATGCTTTTAAATAATAATTTATACTATAAGGAAAGATTAAAATCACATCTTCTCAATAGAAGAGAAAAGCGAAAAAGATAGTAGAAAAGATGATTTATTAATTCATTTGGAAAATTAATTGATTCAATTCTCTCTAACTTTTAGAATTCTTGACAAAAAAAATCGTTTATAGAATCTAATCGAATGTAAATGATTCATTTGGTGAATAGAAAAGTTTAATTATTTTTTTTTTCTTCAACTTAAAACTTACTTCATTTAAAATTCTCCCTTTATTAAAAGAGTTTATGTTAAAGAGTTAAATTTTAATATTTTAAAAAGAGTTTAGGAATATCAATCCTTTTATTTAAAATAGGGTTACCATAGCTCAAAATTTACGAGTAGGCCTACTCGTCGGCAATTTATTCATAAAGTAACTAAAAGTCCTCATATATTTTTCATTTTTACTTTCTCTTACCTATGTATATATGTAATATATATATAGAGAGAAAGTATTGGATTCATGTAAAAAATTCGATGTCGAGATTTTGATGGATCTTCACGTTTTGAGGTCCCCTGAATCCAAAAAAGTGATTTTCGCGACATGGTCTGTCTGTCTGTGTGTCTGTGTGTGTGTCTGTGTGTCTGTGTGTGTGTGTGTGTTCAATTTTAAGCATGAAGGAATTGAGCTACGAGGTTGAAATTTTATATTTAAGTTAGGCAGCCCCCGGGACCGGAAAAATAAGCTTTTAATCAAAATCGGCCAAAGAGTACTAGTACTTTACTGATGTACTTTTTCAGTTTTTTTCGATTTTCTCAAAATTCGCTCTAACGATTTTGATTAAAATTCAAAAATCAATTATTTTTTAGATGCTCTTTCAAATGTATATTCTCGTTTTGCCCTCAAAATTGTTTGAAGACCACTTTACTCTTGCACTCCATAGAAAAGATAGGAGAAATGGTTGTCATGGTAACAAAATATAAATATTTTCCCATACTTATAAATTTTACATCTGAATTCAATTGTACCCTACTGTCGGAAACTAAATACATGTCGACACAAAAATCTGGTGTGACAAGCACAGTACACAACTTTCGATTACCGAAGGTAAGAGAAAGTTGTGTGCTGTGCGCCAGTCACACCAGATTTTTTCATAATGGCTCTCTTTTATATCTTTAGTTTTAGGTTTTCGTAATTATTCTTCCCTATTTGTCATATTTAGTTGGAATTTTATTCTGGAAAAGAAATCATTTTAAAAATCTTCTTCCCTCATGGAACGTCTAAATCTAAATCTAAATTTTTTGGCTATTTGTGACGGAACTACCATGAGAAAATATTGATAATTTTTTGTTCAAAAATTATGGAACAAATTTAGGTACATAAGCGATTAATAATAAGTATGGGACTTTATATGACCCTGTTGATTCATTGCATAATAAAATATTATACATTTTATAAAATATCTAAAAAAATAATCCGATTTTTGAATTTTAATCAAAATCGTTGGAGCGAATTTTAAGAAAACCGAAAAAAATTGAAAAAGTGCATCAGTAAATTACTAGTACTTTTTGGCCGACATTGTTCAAAAGCAGCCCAGGAGGGTTTAACCCTCTAAGCTCTTTTCGTTCTTGAGATATTTTGTTCACAGACAAACTTTATTTTAATATTTTAACTGCGTATTATAAGGCATATTTAGGGGTTTTTACTGCATAAAAATCCGGTCTTTAGTTATAACAATTTAAAAAGTAACTATTTAATATAGAAATTTTAGTTTTCTTTTGATTGGGTGTTGCAGTTACCGGCGCTGCCAGTGCACCAACCCCTCCGCCTCCACCACCCCCACCACCACCGCCGCCACCACCCCCACACCTTTACCCTGCCGGCTATGTACAACTCTACGCGGCTGCCGCCCTCGCTGGCTTCCCTGCCCCCGCCGTACCTCGCATTGCCTTCCCTTTGGCGGCGGCTGCTGCCGCCGCCGCTGCCGTCTCTACAGCCGCTTCAGCCCCGACACTACCGCCTCCCACGACGACAACTGCCGCCGCCGCTGCAGCAGCCCTACATCTGCATGGACCACCACCCTCGGCCAGTGAGTCCGCGTAGCATCCTCGGTGAGCCCCTTTTCTTTTCTTCAAATTACCAACCTTTATCTCTTTCAATATTTTTTCAATATTACCAACCTTTATCTCTTTTATTTACTCAGAAAGTTTCTAGCTTTAAAATGCTCACTAATTGCCAAAATACATTTTTACCTTAATTATTTTGAGCCCTCGGGCTCAATGGATATTCATGCTCTTAACAATTATTCACAATAAATATAAAGGTGGAAAAAGGTGGTTTTTATAAAATAAATATTAGCCTAAATAATAAAAAGCAAGAGTAATTTAAAAATTTTGAGAAATACTTCTTCTCAAATATCTCTTATTATTAATGAAAAAAATAAAAAGAGAAAGTAAAATTAGTTCATTTTAGAATACTGGAAGTCAGGCAATCGAAATCACCGACCCTCTAATATTTGTTTTTAATTAATTGCTCCAGAGTTTCACTAGAGAAAAAAACCCTTTGTTAGGCCCTTGTTCTTACCAAATTCTGAATCTCTCACTACTGACTAGTGACCCTGCTCCTAGACTGACAATGTGGTGCGGACCCCTCCAGGGGAATGATACGTTATGTCTCCTTCCAGAGAATTTGTATCTAAAAAAAATGTTTTGAGATGCGGGTCCTTGGGCTGTAGCTTTGCCGTATGTAGCCTATGCTTAAATCATTTAGAATTGTTTAGAAGAACTCTCACTTCTCAGACACACTTTTAAAGTTATCACTATGATCTATGTTCACCTAAATTAAATTTCATTATTCCTCCAAAAGCGTTTTTATAGAAAATACAAGAGACATTGATATTTACTATCAATCTTCCCGATATCATTACATTGACTAATCTAATATTTAGTTTCTTTGACTCCAAACCAGAAATACATCCTTAGTTTCTTTGACTCCAAACCCGAAATACATCCTTATTTTGTTGAACTTTTGACTTTTATAACTAGATGATTCTAGCCTTTCTATTGTCTCCTTGATCTTCCTAAGCCTTTAAATAAATTCTTCAAGTAAACTTTACTGTAAATTCAGGAAATCTGTTATCTGCTGATTAAATACAGCCCATGATAATTGCAATATAAAACATAATAAAGATGAGACAAATGCTTTATTATTTAATTTCTTTTAATTAATTAATTAACATTCCATATTCGTATATAATTATCTCACTTAGTATACTGTTTTTGTTTTAAAAGTGAAATAAAATCGAAGGACTATCTAAAATCAGAAATAAAATAGATAGTTGATAAAAGTTGATTTTATCATTTAATTGAACAAATAAAGATCTAATAGAATAGCAATTGAATGAAGGGGGGCAGCTGGATGGCAATAGGAACCCCCACGAAGAACTTTTAATGCTTCGATTATGATCGGCCTGGACAAAAAGTGTGACGAGTTCATTATCTACAGAAAGGGAAAGAGGATGGTACATTAACTGGCAATTGAAAAAGAGAAGAGAGGGGGCAATTCACAAAAATTATTAGGGAGGAATTAATTTTTATATTTTCTATCCATCTTCCCCATATCATTACATTGACTAAGCTAATATTTAGTTTCGTAGACTCCGAACCCGAATTTCGCTCCCTTGTTTTTGAAAAAAGAAAAAATATTAATAAATATGATGAATAATATGGCTGTTGATAAGGGCAGGAAAAATAAAATCAGAATTAGAAAAAAATATATCACGAATCTAAGTTAATCCTAAAATATAAAAAAAAAAATTATATTGTTGATTTTTTTTAGTTTTGAAAACGCAAACATGGTTTAGCGCTAAAGCCAATATCTTCAAAAGGGAATGAGATATTCAAGAAATTTTTTTTTTTTCTAAATAATCTACATGAAATGGGCTTTAATTTAGTAAAATAAAAATTTTGTGTATTTTGTTCCCTCTATTTCTAAAGTCCATTGCAAGTTTCAATATATAGTTTTACATGTTAAAAAGGTTTCAAGGGCAAAATGAAAATATACATTTTAAAGAGCATCTAAAAAATAATTGATTTATGAATTTTAATAAAAATCGTTGGAGCGTATTTTGAGAAAATTGAAAAAAACTGAAAAAGTACATCAGTAAAGTACTAGTACTTTTTGGCCGATTTTGTTCAAAAGCTTATTTTGAGTGTCCAAAAGGGTGCCTAACTTAATATAAAATTTCAACCTCCTAGCTCAATTCTTTTATGCTTTCATTTAAACAATGTGTTTTCGTCTGTGTTCAGTAATAAGCAGACACACACACAGAGTTCATTTGAAATCATGAAAGAATTGAGCTAGGAGGTAATTTGAATAAATAAATATTTTTTTATTAATGAATATTTTTTTATTTTCCTTCTCTGTGAAAAAGAGGATATTGATAGTTCGCGTGGAGGAAAGAGAGAGAATTATCAAAATCTAAGCTACCGTAGCATTCGCCAAACTTGAAAATCAGTACAGGTCTAATCACTTAAAAAATTTTTTTTTCATAATTTAGTTGGGAGGGGGGGGGGCGCCAAAAATGACCTGGCACGGAGGCGACAACTTACTCAGGAACGGCCCTGTACCTAGGGAATCCATTCCCCTTGGCTTTTAGATTATCAATATTGACATTTATCAAAATGAAAAAATCATTGAAAATAAAAGAGGCATTTGAAGTGGTTCCGTGGTCTCCTCTTAATATAAAATAAGATTCTTCTTTTTTTTCTAACCATCCGCAAAATCTTAAAAATCTTAGCAAGAAGTAGTTGCTCCCGATTGAATACCATCTATTATGTGTTTTGTTCTCTTTGTTCATAAAACAGAAATTGTTCTAAATTATATACCTTACAATGCATTCAAGAAAAAAAAGACTAATAACAACATTTATTGTTTACAGAATAGTAATTATACAACTTTAATTCAAAGAACCTTATAAATTTTTAGGTATTTATTAATCTCGTAAACCTATAATTTGAAATTAATTAATTAATAGAGGCTCCTTTTTCTCTCGGTGAGAACTTTACTAATAAATATCTAATTAAAACTGTTGAAACATTATTAAATAATTATTAACATGAACATGAAAAGAGAATCAATTAGTAAGCGTAATGTCTCGAGATGGTAATCGTAATCGTTGGCGAGAAGAGCAACGATTTAATGAAATATGAATGATGCAGGTGAAAGAAGCAACTTGTACTTATTTGAATCTCTATTCTCGGCCGGTTTCCGATTTCTTAATCAAGAGAAATGTATTTTAATAGAGAGTGGAAATAAATAATTCCAAAGATATTTGCATTTATTTTCCAATTATATCGTATGTATATAGGATATAATTATACTCTTAAAAATAAATCACCTACCTAAAATGTAATAGAATGTTTCAAAACATATAGACCTACTATTGTAAATAAATAGAGCAGAAGATCAGTAGCGTAACTAAGTGGGGGCGAAGGGGGGCGCTCGCCCCCTCCGCCCCAGGCCCATCAAGCCTTTGGCGCCCCTCGATACCGACATAGGCGCCATAGGGCATCTAACAGTAAGATAAAGCCCAGCTACGGTGATTTTATCATATTTTTTCCATAGATTGTCCAAAAACATTGATAGTTTTCTTTTAAATTTATTCCAACTTAAAAAACGGTGCCTTAGTTGAGCTTCGCCCCCCCCCCCGCCCTCAAAGACAAGTTACGCCGTTGCAGAAGATATCGTAGATTTTAGTATCACCCAAAGAAAAAAAAGTTTTTTTTCGAAGAGACAATCAAGAAAACTGTATTGGCTCAATTAGTGACGTAAAGGGGCCTATACACGAGCAACAAAAAATGCACATTGCCGGAACATTGCACGGCAATATTTTTGGGCAATGTGTTGTCGAAATATTACTTGCTCAGGAGCCCACATCTTGTGGGTACGTGGATGGCGGCCACGAGCTGCCCGAGCTGGGACAGGCAGTCCTTCAGTTCTCTAATACCCGTATTCATAGTCGTTCCTTGAGGAAGAAGGAATCCTTATATCTATACAATAATAGTCCGCCGACCCCACATCCCGGGGCAAGGCCAGGAGAGAAGAAGAGGAAGAAGTGGTCGAAATATTCCGTAGCCATTGAAGAGGGAGGACCAAACTTCTCTTAATTGACGAAATTTAGGTTACAATTTCCCATCTTGAAATTTCAGCTCTGACATTTATTTTTCTAATTTTTGGACTTCATATTCCAATTTAACTCTTAAAACTGAGAACTTCGCTTGCGCTTGCAGATCTAATATATCTGATTCCAAGAGTAGATCTAATTTTCTCCCCTCAAATACGTCACTAAACCAAATCTAATTAATATACAAGGTAGAGCTCGGTTTTTTCTCTAGATGTAAAAGACTTCGTAAAGTTGACCTTAAGTTTTTTTTTTTTTTATAAAGAAATGAGAGGAAGCAGGATGAGCATTTATTTTCCAATTGGACGGTTTTTTTTTTCTATTTTAAAGAACGAATGAATAGTAAATAAAAAATATTATCCAATATCCTGAATCCTGCTTAATTTGATAATTTATCTCATGTCAAATATATTCCCATTTTTTTTTTATCCCATTAAGTGCTACGTAAATAATTTGATTGAAATTAATGCCGGAGGCTAAAGAAATAATTATTTCGAATGTAAATAGGATGTATATGAATGAAAAAATAAATTACTCATAACCTAGAAGAGCATGTTTTACTAAATCACTTATAATTTTTGCAATTGAAAATTATTCTAATGGAAGAAAACAATTTCTTCTTATTATTATCCGTTTCTTAATGATTTTAAAATTCTTTATTTAATTCAGGGCCGGAACTAGGAGATTTTTTAGGGGGGGGCAAAATTTAATTTGCCGCCCCCTCCTTAAAATTTTTCCTGATCTCAAAAATTTTTTTTTTCGCGGAACCAAATTTTCATTTTTTTTTAGAGACCCTAGATTTTTGCCACCCGCGGAACCAAGAGTTTTTATCTTTCTTTAATTGCCGCCCCCCTGATATCTGTCGCCCGGGGCGCGTGCACCCACTGCCCCCCCCCCCTAGATCCGGCCCTGATTTAATTATTCGTTCTAGATTTTATTAAATTGAGGGCTCGCTGGTGTAGTGAGCTAGGGTGTCAGCTTCTGCAAAGAAGATCCCTGTTCAAATCCTTGGCGTGCGGGATTTTTCATTAAATAAAAATATTTATTTAATGTAAACAACTCCTCAAGCAAGCCCTGGATTGGAATATAGGATCTTACCACAATAGCCCTCAGGCAACTTTACGAGGAGAGGGAGTTGCTGTGACATCCCGTCCTGAGGAAGGGACGTAAAAAGGGTTCCCTCCCAGTGATGCATTCTTCGAAAGGAGTAGGCTACACGCCGGTGCTGAGGGAGTCCCTCCTCAACTAGGACATCCTCCATAGCATAGAAGAGGTTGGATATAAGGAGCCGGTTGGAACCAGAAATAAGGATTAGTTCACTATTTAGAGACGAAAGCAGGAGGAGGAGTTAGAGATAGGAAATGATGTAACCTCACGGGATGCCGGTAGATGGCTACGGCCAGAGGCCGGTTGGGTTTGAGGTGTGTGTCTTCGTGCACTTAAGCACCTCGGGTAAATAAACTGGGATCCCGATAGGAATTTCAAATAATAATAAATAATAATAATTTTATTAAATTTATTCCAAGGACAATTTTCAAATCATTAAAAATTTTATTCAGCCTAATTTTACTCAACCGAATTTTTTTTCCAAATCCAATTCTATCTCCACTATAGTTCTATCATGTGATAATATTTTTATATCATCACTTTTGTGGTCGGAGCTCTAAAAGACATTTTTTTAGATTCCCAAATTGAATCTCATTAAAAGGAAATTTTTCTAATTTAATCATCTCTTTCAATTTCTTTTTATAAAACCACACAGGGTGAAGAAAAAACTAAACGAGTACTCACTCGTCCTTTAATATCTTCTTCAATTATTATTATACCTTTATTGAGATTATTTTTTTTTCTTTCTTGCTTCACGTGTAGAAATAATTTTCATTAAATATTTTTTTTTTAAAGAGACTACTATGATATTAGTAATAATAATAATAAAATTGTGGTCCCTTTAAATTGAATCGAATTCTCTTTGTGGTTCCCTCCAGCGCCACACCAAGAAAAACTTGCGCGCGGGGCCAAGATTATAATTTGCGCCCCCTTTCAAAAAAAAAATATATATTTTATTATATATTTGTGCCTCCCCCCCAAATTCTGGCGCCCTTGGACCAATTCTAACGTCCCCCCTCCCCACCATAGAGAGCGCTGAACGCCCCTTTCTTTAAAGCATCCGGGGCCATCTCCCTTCGCCCCCCCCCCCTTGTTGCGGCACTGGCTCCCTCTCCTATATTTACAAATACTTTTTATTTAACAAGACATGTGAGTGTTCTTTATTGATGAGGCCAAACATCCTTTTTACTTTCTCTTACCTATGTATATATGTAATATATATATAGAGAGAAAGTATTGGATTCATGTCAAAAATTCGATGTCGAGATTTTGATGGATCTTCACGTTTTGAGGTCCCCTGAATCCAAAAAAGTGGTTTTCGCGACATGGTCTGTCGTGTGTGTGTGTGTGTGTGTGTGTGGGTGTGTGTGTGTGTGTGTGTGTGGGTGGGTGTGTGTGTGTGTGTGTGTGTGTTCAATTTTAAGCATGAAGGAATTAAGCTATAAGGCTGAAATTTTATATTTAAGTTAAACACCTCCCGGGACCGGAAAAATAAGCTTTTAATCAAAATCGGCCAAAGAGTACTAGTACTTTACTGATGTACTTTTTCAGTTTTTTTCGATTTTCTCAAAATTCGCTCTAACGATTTTGATTAAAATTCACAAATCAATTATTTTTTAGATGCTCTTTCAAATGTATATTCTCGTTTTGCCCTCAAAATTGTTTGAAGCACACTTTACTCTTGTGCTTCATAGAAAAGATAGGAGAAATGGTTGCCATGGAAACAAAATATAAATATTTTCCTATACTTATAAATTTTACATCTACCCCCCAGCCTAATAAATTTCCTCAAATCATTAAAAGGAATCAATAGCTCAGCTTCAACAATTCATCGCTGCCACCGATATAAGAATATAGCCATGCCTCGAAAATAACCACCAGTAAATAGTGAATTTATTAGACATTTTCTCTTTATAGAGTATATTTTTTAAGGTTGTTTTGATATTGTATTCGTATTGTTTTGTTTTGCTTTAATATTGTATTTATATTGTTTTGTTTTTGCTTTAATATTGTATTTATATTGTTTTGTTTTTGCTTTAATATTGTATTTATATTGTTTTGTTTTTGCTTTAATATTGTATTCATATTGTTTTGTTTTTGCTTTAATTTTGTATTCATTTTGTTATGGCTTTATTTTTGTATGGTGTTTGTATCATTTTGATTTTGTATTTTTTATAATGTTTTTATGGTGCCCAATGGCCGCTGGCTGAAGGGGCGTAATAAAAAAAAAAAAAAAATTTTACATCTGAATTCAAATATTCCCTACTGCCGGGAACTAAATACATGTCGACACAAAAAATCTGGTGTGACAAGCACAGTACACAACTTTCGATTACCGAAGGTAAGAGAAAGTTGTGTGCTGTGCGCCAGTCACACCAGATTTTTAGTTTTTCTTATCAATATACCAGGTACAGTATATAAAAAATAAAGAGGGGAAAATATATAACCAAATATTTATTAAATCAATACTTTCTCTCTCTATATATTTCAAATATAGGGTAAAAAGGCGAAAAAAATGAGTACCAATGGGACTCGCAAAAAAAGTACTTTACTGATGTAGTTTGTCAGTTTTTTCGATTTTCTCAAAATTCGTTCAAACGATTTTGATTAAAATTCAAAAATCAATTATTTTTTAGATGCTCTTTAAAATGAATATTCTCATTTTCCCATTGAACTCTTCTAAACATCACTTTATTAAGCATTCGAATATGCAATTCCTAAAGTTCTTATTCCTTTTAATATATATGCTCAATTTTACCTATTTCATTGTTTTAAAAAGGACATTTACTTAATATTAATAATTTTTTTAGTACAATTTAATTTTTTAACTTACTTTTTACTTTCTCTTACCCCAATATGAAATAACAGTAGTCCTACCCTAGTATATAGAAAAAAAGTATTACTTTCTCTTACCTATGTATATATGTAATATATATATAGAGAGAAAGTATTGGTTTCATGTCAAAAATTCGATGTCGAGATTTTGATGGATCTTCACGTTTTGAGGTCCCCTGAATCCAAAAAAGTGGTTTTCGCGACATGGTCTGTCTGTCTGTCTGTCTGTCTGTGTGTGTGTCTGTGTGTGTTCAATTTTAAGCATGAAGGAATTGAGCTATGAGGCTGAAATTTTATATTTAAGTTAAACACCCCCCGGGACCGACAAAATAAGCTTTTAATCAAAATCGGCCAAAAAGTACTAGTACTTTACTGATGTACTTTTTCAGTTTTTTTCGATTTTCTCAAAATTCGCTCTAACGATTTTGATTAAAATTCAAAAATCAATTATTTTTTTAGATGCTCTTTCAAATGTATATTCTCGTTTTGCCCTCAAAATTGTTTGAAGCACACTTTACTCTTGTGCTTCATAGGAAAGATAGGAGAAATAAATGGTTGCCATGGTAACCGAATTTAAATCTTTTTCTTTTTTATTAGATTAAAAATCAATTATTATTTAAACGCCCATTTTTTTTTTCGGAGAAAACATATCTCTCTCTCTCACAAAACTATCTTCTCTCTTTCTACGCGTTTTAAATTTTTCTACCTTATCTTCGCATTTGGCCAATGTTAATTTCCTATAGGGATTTGTATGTTAATTTCGATTCAAAAGGGGGTCCCCTTTGGAACTTTTTACGCATTTAAAATTTTTTTTTCCAATTCTTATGAAATTTTGTATTTATTTACGAATCTATATTGTGTATAAAATGTCCAAATATGAGATTAAAATTTTGAAAAATAACCATAGTTTATTTCAAGCAATCAACATTTAAAATGCAAGTTTGAAACTAAGGTGCTATGGGAAACTAAATATATCTCGACACAAAAAATCTGGTGTGACCAGCACAGTGCACAACTTTCTCTTACCGAAGGGTAAGAGAAAGTTGTGTGCTGTGCGCCAGTCACACCAGATTTTTTTTAAGATAAATTCATTTTGTTTAAATTATATCATTGATGGCCAAAAGGCTATTTATCGTAGGGCATTTATTTAAATTCAAATTAGATTTAAGTATTTTTTTAATGAATATACTGGTAATTTATATTTAAATTATATTCTATGGCCGATTCTTTCCAAAAGAAACATTCGTGACATTCATATCTCCTTTTTTTTTTATTGTTAAAATAACTGCAAATTCTGTAGAAAAAATCTATCTAGATGTTTTTTCATAAATAACATTTTATGACAACATTTTTGCATTCCATTATAATAATTAATATTGATTGTTTTTATTTTATCCCCTTGACTCATCGTCAGAAATCTCTACTAGTTCGAACTTTTGTTACTTTACCCCTTTCCTTCATTGACACTTAATTTCAAAAAATTCAAAATTCATTTACTTCATAAAATACCATAAAGGGATTAGTAACTCCAATTTCCTAAATAAACCTAGACATACACATCTTTATTGAATGTTCTATCATATGTAGATTATTAATACCAATACATAAATCAACTGCTTATTTCTCCTGCTCCCAATTCAAAACATTAACATTATATTGAGAAATTTATTTTCTCTTATTAACTAAGTCTACTACTATACTATAGTAGTGTAAAAATGAATTTTTTTTTTAAATATTCACTTTTTACTTTCCCTGACCTATGTATAAATATATATGTAATAATAATATAAAGACGGAAAGTAATGGATTCATGTCAAAAATTCGATGTCGAGATTTTGATGGATCTTCACGTTTTGAGGTCCCCTGAATCCAAAAAAGTGGTTTTTGCAACCAATACCGCTCTGTCTGTGTGTCTGTGAACAAAATATCTCAAGAACGAAAAGAGCTAGGAGGGTGAATTTTATGTAACACGAATCTTTTGAAAAAATTGGCCAAAGAGCACTAGAACCTTACTAATATACTTTTTCAGTTTTTTCTATTTTCTCGAAATTCGCTCCAAAGATTTTGATTAAAATTCAAAAATCAATTATTTTTTAGATGCTCTTTAAAATATATATTCTCATTTTGCCCTTGAAATCTTATTAAGACCACTTTACTTTTGAACTTCATATGAAAGTTAGAAGAAATGGTTGCCATGGTAACAAAATATAAATATTCCCATGCTTGTAAATTTTATATCTTGAATTCTAATATTGCCCTCGGGGCATGGCGTAGAGGTTAGCGTGTTAACCTCATATACCAAACGTCGCGGGTTCGGACCCCAGGCAGTCCGATGATTTTATTTAAGCCAATTGGATACCAAATGGCTTAAATAAGAATGCCTGGACCCCATATATGTATTAATATAATTTATTAATAACGGATATCGTAAAAAGTCTTATATGGCCTGAGTTGCCGAAAAGACTGTGTGTATGTGTGTGTGAGTGTGAGTGTGAATGAGAAAAAAGTGTGAATGTTTTTTTAAAAAAAAAAAAAAAAAAAAATTCTAATATTTCGGTGAAAACTAAATATATCTCGACACCAAAAAATCTGGTTCGACCAGTGACACCAGATTTTTTTGTCTTTTTGTAATCTTAAGCCATATGGACTTTGAAGATATACATTATTAAATACGATATAAATTGAATATACCAGGTAGAGGTCCAGGCACATTTATTTTAATATTCACTTGATCAATATTAATCCAATTTTATTCTCCCATGTTTTAATTTAGTTTTTTTTTTTAGACTTTGAGAAATGACATTTTATATTTTTGATATTGTTGTTGTTGTTGTTGTTGTTGTTGACAGACAGAACAATACTTAAATCAAAAGCTGCCTGAGGCCCCGGCCAGTTTCTCTTTATATATTTCTTATGTTTGTTAGCCGCCGCCATCATTATGACTGATCCTTAAAAAAAAGTCTCGTGCTAGGTGTTTGTGTATGTATTAACGTGTGTATGTGTAAAAAAAAAAAAAGAATGGGTTGGAAATCCGGGACATTGAACTAATAATCTCAATCTTGTTAATGGTTTTTGTATGCTGCGCATCGCCTTTATTTTTTAATTAGTCCTGAACCACTCTCAATGGCGAAGAAAAAGAGGCTTCAAAAATGATCTGACTTTGAAGAAAGACCGGATGTTCAAATTAGCCTCTGACCTGAGTCGATTCTAGTCCTCACTTCACGGCGGTTGTGCAATAGACTTGAAAATCTCACATTAATTAGTGAAAAGTACACTTCAAATGTTTTTCTATATTTACCTATCCTTTGTTTATTTAAATCAACTCATTTTTTTCTCAAATTAAAAATTGAGGCTATAGATGGCACGATACTCTATAATTATTAATTATTAACAGAATATTTAAACCATTTATTGTAAAAAAATATTTAATTGAAAAAAATAATTTTATAATGTAATGCTTCTGAATTTCTAATGAGCAAGCAGCTAATATTATTTCAATTATAGATTTATTAATGTGCCAGGGCCGACGTTCGGGCACATATAGGAAAATTCTCAGGGCCAAGCCATTGTCAATATTGTATATATTGGCCAAAGGCATTGTTAATTGTTAATACAATAGATCTAATAACCAAATTAGAATGCATATGTACTATGACAGAGTAAGTTCATCTAATTTAGTTATTAAATCTATTGTATTAAGAATGTGAGGATGATCATATTTGCGACTGATACTTCGGCTCTGGCACATTAATTATATACGTCTATTATTATAATTGAAATAATATTAGCTGCATGCTCATTGGAAATCCAGAAATATTTACATCTACATGTTATCAGCTACACCTCCGGCAAAAATGAATTTTATAGCCTAATAGTAGACGTGAAAGTAAAATAAAAAAAATCTGGTGTGATGGTCTTCTGTAATCGAAAGTTGTGCTCTGTGCTTGTCACATCAGATTTTTTGTTTCGACGTATATTTAGTTTCCGACTGTATAGTACACTTGAATTAAAGATGTAAAATTTAAAAGTATGCGAAAATATATATATTTTGTTAACATTTCCCCTATCTTCCTTAAGAAGTACAAGTGTAAAGTCTGCTTCAAAAGATTTCAAGGCCAAAATGAGAATATACATTTTAAAGAGAATCTTAAAAATAATTGATTTATTAATTTTAATCAAAATCATTGAAGCAAATTTTGAGAAAATCGAAAAAATGTTAAAAAGTACATCAGTAAAGTACTAGTACTCTGTTGGCCGATTTTGATTAAAACCTTATTTTCACACCTCCGGGAGGTGTCTAACTTAAATATAAAATTTACACCTCCTAGCTCAATTCCTAAATGGATTAAATTGAACACACACAGACATCCAGACCATGTTGCGAATCAGGAGATTCAGGAGACCTCAAAACGAGTATATCCATCAAAATCTCGACATCAAATTTTTGACATGAATCCAATACTTTATCTCTATATTACCTTATAGGCCTATAGGTAAGAGAAAGTAAAAATTATTCATCTTTACAATTGTCCTCAACCTGATTTGAAATTTTAACGAATATTAAATAGAATCGAAATTGTATTTTTTTATATCCTTCTCAAAAAGGACAACATTTTTTTTTTAAATCTCATATTATTAATAGAAAAAAAATAGTGTTTGTAAAATAAATTTTTCAACGAAATGAAAAGTATCTTGAACAGACGGCAAGGACTAGGCCCAAGTTGTCCAATAAAATTTTCAACACTCGACGACATTTCCATATAATCCCTTTTTCTGGCTGAATGCCTCGGCTTTTTATCGTCTCTCCTCTCTTTTCACGGAATAATATAAATATATCAATAAGTTATCCGACATTTAATGGGACAGGCCGAAGTAAAGAACCTGATGCCGGCAGTAGCGGCTCAAGGTGCTTTCACCTTCCCTTAAAAATGAGCCTTTATGCTTATACCTATTTATGATTTAAATTTTGAAAAAAAAAAAATATATATATATATATACCGGTATATATTTTTTAAACTTAACAATAGGAGGCAAATATTAATATATTCTAAACTCACGCTTAAGAATTTAATTAAATTAGTTTCCCTACAGATGGAAGTTTGGAATTTTACTAATTTTTACTTTCTCTTACCCTATATATGAAATATATATAATATAGAAAGTATTGCGTCAAAAAATCGATGTAGAGATTTTGATGGATATAGAACTACACGTTTTGAGGTCCCGTAAAATGGTCTGTCTGTGAACAAAATATCTCAAGGGCAAAAAGAGCAAGGAGGTTGAAATTTTATATTTAAGTTAGGCACTCCCCCAAAGGTGAAAATTAGCTTTTAACGGGTAAACAAAAAGTACTAGTACTTTACTGATGTACTTTTTTTCAGTTTTTTTTTCGATTTTCTCAAAATTTCAACGCTTTTGTTTAAAATTCATACGTTTTTCCTTTTGGGTCATTAAAATTATTTCACTATACACCATATACTATACCATATACTTAAGGCTCTAGCTATCAGGTGGGGACTTAATTGTGGCGCTCACTGTACTTCATAGGATTATTATTTATTATTTGAAGTACCCATTACTGATGTACTTTTTCAGTTTTTTTCGCTTTTCACAAAATTGGCTTTAACACAACATTTAAAATGGAAGTTTGAAAATAAGGTGCTCTGGAAAACTAAATACATCTCGACACAAAAAATCTGGTGTTACAAACACGGTACACAACTTTCTCTTAGCCTTCGGTAACGCACTGCTGTGCGTCAGTCCCACCAGATTTTTACTAAACTTATTAAATATTGACTGAATGAATGAATTAAAAAAAAAAAAAGGATGCAAATCTTATTTATTTCACAATAATTTTTCCTTTTTTACAAACCCTATTTTTTCACTCTTGTTTTTTTGTTTGATTTTTTCTCTTTCATTTTAAGTGATAGAATTATTTATTTTCTCTTTTTTTTGCATTAAGGTTCTGGTTAAACACGAAGAAAGGTCGTTTCGGGATAGAAGAGGGAGGGAGAAGGGATCAAATAATAGCCCTGTCGGTTCGATTGCTTGTTTGCATGTATTTCAGCCCTTTGGCTCAAATGGATTTTGTGTTTATTTGTTGGATAATCCAGCATTGAGCCTTTTCTTTTTTAGATCTCAATTCCCTTTTACCCCTTTCGTGTGTAGTATTTATATTACAATTTTCTTTATATTTAGACTAAATGGAAGGGGTTTGAGAGGAGGCCATCAAAAACACGATAGCTGCTCATTAAATGAAGCAAAGATGATTCAATAACAACAAAAGAGGAAACAAATTATTTGTTATAAGCGAATTTTTTTTTAAGAAAAGAAAATTTATTATGCAATTTAAATCCATTATGAACGGTATATTTATTGCTGTAATTTTTGTAGACAAAATGAAGAGATTTTTCATTTAAATTGCATACGAAAAAATATGATAATTCGATTTTCTTTACGGACATTTTCAAGTTTATTTTTTAAATATAAATAATAAAAAACTTGTCAGTAGTTAAAAAGGAAATTTTTCAAAATTTCAATCAGCTTTGAAAATCTATTATGCATTAAAGGTGCAATTGTTCTTCCTGACGACATGTATTAATATTAATAAATAGGTATACATTTAAATAAGATGATTTATTTATACATGAACCTATGAAGGCCTATATCATATTTATAATTCATATTTTCTTCTTTAATCTAAAATCAATATTAATAAAATTATATAATAATCCATTATATTCCACATTCAAATAATGAATGAGTTATTAATATTTATCTATTTTTGTCTCTACTTTTGCTACCAGTGTTCATTTTGAATATTTATAAATGGGCTTATATAGAAGTTCATTTCGATACATTGACTAAAGGGTAGTCTCAAATTAAAGTCTTCTATCGTATATTCTTAAGGATTTTATAGAAAAGGTTCATGGACGTAGTCATGTGGGGAGGCAGAGGGGGCATTTGCCTCCCCCTGGCT
>JAKCPI010016166.1:0-13149 GCA_023213315.1 Euborellia annulipes
GAATATTGATCTTATTGCTAGTAATTTGGCCCGTGGGTCATAACATAATTAACAAAAACTGCCAGCCAGGTAGAGACGCATTCGTTTTCACCCAAGAATTCTTTAAATTAAGCTTATATTTAAATAAGAAGCTCTAACATTTACTTTTATTATTCAGATTTCTACTCATTAATGAAAATTCTACCTGATTCTTCATTAAAAAAAAATATATTTGATTATTAGCTAAAAACTTGAGTTTTATTTAAATTAATTTTGATTTTATAGAAGAAAAGAAAGAAAGAAAAGAAAGTTTTTGAAAGTTTGCCAATTATCTTTAAATAAAAGCCCTGGATTATTTAAAGAATTTTTAATGGGAATTTCTTTAAATGATGTGATTACTTTAGCTGAGATAAGTCCCCGGCAAAAAAAAAAGTTGGGGGAGAATGAAATTTTATAGCGAAATCCACTCAGGCAAGGGATGGACCAACCCAAAAGGGCAGAATATTCGCTGATCAATGTTAATTGGCGTTTGCTTGCTTGCTTGGGGGTCGAGGGAAGGATAAAAAAACCGTGTAAAAAACACATGCGGATAAAGCAAATAGCACAAAGGATAATGCGTTAATTAAAAATGGAAAGAGATAAGCCGAAAGGCAAACAAACAGAGAAAAAGGAGGAAAAAAAAAAGAAGGCAAGCGAAAAAATTGAAAATAAAATAATCCAACGTTATCAGCGTTTTGCCAATTTTAAATCGCCATAGACTTTGTTGTTGATGTTGTTGTTGTTGTTGTTGTTACGAGTCTTTGAGCCGTGAAGCCGAAGAGGTTATCTGTTTGGTCAGGTCATAAATTCAAATTGTTTGGAACTTAACTTTTTTTGCTTTACTTTTTTCTTTCATCGTACCGGGAATAATTTATTAAAAAACAACACAATCGGTGTGACAGATTGGATGCTGTATGGACAGTCAATATCCATTTAATGGTCGCACGTTTATGGGAAAAGTGGGGAGGTGAATTGGGAGAAAAAAACATCGAGTAAAATAATACAATAAGTATTGTACTGCAATCAGATTATTTTATCCATTTATTACTCGTATGTTTGTTTGTTTGTTTGTTGTATTATCTTTTGAATTATCGAATCACAATTTTACTTTTTTCATGAATTTATTATTATTCTGTTTATTCATGAAGTCATTAAAATCATCTCGTAATTCTTCAAATAAATACACAATAATTTAGTTAAAAACAAGGATGGATGGACCTTGATATCGTTAAATGGAAAGGAGAGAGATTAAAATTTTTCTTTTAATTTAATTTTTTTATTTTTTACCTTTTTTTTGAGAGTATTGTTTACACGTCAAGTCAAAATTGAATATAAATTAACATAAAACGCATTTGTATACTGTGATGTACAGTCAGTTTAAATATTCCCCGCACCCTTAGAGAATAGAGCCGTGAAGTTAGATAACCAGAGTGCTTAGAAAATAAACTTTTTTTAATATTGCAGTGCAAATACTAATTTTTGAGACAACAATTAGTCAGCTAAGCCCTCTGGTTGTCTAACTTCACGGTTCTAATCCCTAGGAGTGGCGGATAATATTGAAACTGACTGTACCTATATTAATAGAAGGGTATCATCAAATGAGAAATGCAGCTAAAGTTTTTTCTTTATATATTTATTCAATTTGCACTTCTAGTCACGGCTTGGGTCCAATAGAGGGGGGGGGGGCGTTTGAACCCCCAAATCCCCCCCCCCCCCCCCCCCCCCCCCGTGGCTACGCCTATGTTCTTGACGTTCGAAAACCTTTCATTCGTAGTCTCCGAGTCAGAGTCCTTGTTTACACTTTAATCAATCATCTTTAAATATTAAAAGTTCTGAATTCAAAAAAAAAAAAAAAAAGAATAAAAACAAATTTTCAATTAATATTTAAATACAAATGCAAAGATATATTTTGGGGCCAGGGGAATTAGATACGGTGGTGTCATCTAAATTAGACACCAGCCGGTCCTCGTAAACAATGAAAACGCACGTGGCTTACATTTGGAGTGGAGCAAATGGAGTTGGATGGGGAAAATATATTCTATATTTAGTTACGTTAAGTAAATTCCCATATTGTTCCAACATAAATTTTTAAAATGAATTATTTAAAAACAAAAATATTCCCTCGCAAGCCGTGAGATTTAAATTTACTTAACATACTATTACATTTACTCTTAAAAAAATAAATTCAAGTAAAAAGATAATTGTATATTCTTGACTTATAGCGAAATAAATTAAATTTACGTCATTTTTGAGGAAAGGAGGGGCTGTGTTAAGATTTCCAAGGGTGCGACAAGAACGGACTCTTGATTGCCTATTGTTTTTTTAGAATAATGGATATTTATATAATTTTGCTTTGTTTAGAATAAATAACCCTTTTTAACAGGAAAATTGTCAATTGGATAATCTCATTAAGAATTCATTATTATTATGCTAATACAAAAAAAAATTTTTTTAGATACCATTTAAAAACTCCTTTTAAGCCAGAAGACGTAAAGTTTGGTTGATTAGACCCTTATTCCTTCGCTCTGGTACTTATTTATTCATTACTTTTTGGAGGGAAATTAAATTTTAATGTAGACTTTTATTAAAGTTATTTAATTAATTTAACAAGCGAAAGAAGAGGGCTTTGGTGGAAGAAGAGCCAAGGAGAAAATTATATAATAACTAGCCGAAGGTGGGCAACGTCCCTGGACACTCTAAAATCTCTACTTCACTGAATGATTTTTATTATTCAATTATAATGAAAATTTTGAATTATTGTATGGGAAAAGATATTTGTTTTTCATTCTATCCTATTAATATTACTGAATTAACCATTCTACTAGAGAACCACGAAAAAATTATTTTAACTACTAATTTATTAATCGAAAATATGTACTTGGGGCGTAGCACAATGGTAGAACATTCACCTCTTGAGCTAAGGGCCAGAGGTTCGCTTCCCGTTTCAAGCGATGAAAAAATTTCTGAATTACATTGGATACTAATTAATTTGGGAAAAAGGCGTGGAAACTAATTTGGAAAAATAGGCCAGGGTCTAAATATTTATTAAATGTGAATATATACCTGCGTGTTTGCTAATTTTCTTTTATTCTATCTCTTTTTTATTTAACAATTTTGTATATTTTTTGTTCATCTCTCATATCCCATGGCTTCCAGGAATCGACCCCTGGATCTCCAGCCATCGAGGTTATTCATTTAATATTAATATCTTTTTCAAATAAATGTAGATCTCGAAAATTATTTAACTAATCGCTTCTTCTATTTTGGCTTCCGCGTCCTTTTTCCGCTTGCCAGGGGATTTCTTCCCCTGGACCCCCTTGCTAGCCTTCGGCGAGCAAATGTATAAAATTTATTCTTACTCACTGTTTGGAAATTTTAAATTTCCCTCTCTGACTTTGGTTTTAAATTTCCCTCTTTGACTCAACCTCCTTTTATTCTGGCCAATCAGCGCCCTGATAGGCACTTAAACACAGTGAGAGGAAGTCAGCCGCTAGCGCTCTATATTAGAGTATGCCAAAGCGTTAACATTTAGTAAATAGTGTTAAAAATTAATGCCATGTCTAGGTGGGGCCTTTAATATTTCAACGTCGTATTTAAAATAAAAATGGCGTCCTTTACTTAAAAAGTAAGGTTATGATTTTGATAGCTTTAAAATCAAAGCAACATGTTAACGTCGCTGTTAAAACTTTGTTTAGAGAATAGGATTTTTTTAACGCTGATTGGTTTTACATTACTTTTTAACACCCATTTGTTGATTTTAAATTTTAACGTCAGGTAAATATCAATAAATATAAAGAATAAACTTCAAGCTTCCATAAATGCCTAGACTAATACAATTATTTTTTTTTTAGGACAAGAAAGGAAACACAGTATATATGTTTATTTTCAATGCTAAAAATATGAATGACTAATTTTAATATTATTTATATGATTATCACAAAGTAAGATGAGAGTGTGATATATTTAAAAAACAAATTTAAAAAATTTCCTTTCAAACTCAGCACATTTGATGAAGTTCAAGTTATGGCATGGCCGTGCTATAAAATCGGCCTCAGATGGCTAACCAAAATGGAAAATCTACTATCCATGAGATGAAGCTGATGCTGATGATGATGAGAGCTTTGAGTTGAAAATAAAACCATTCCGGGGGCTGATGACGTCATTGAAAGGCCTTAGGCTCTCCCCCAACAACTGCTATATTGTTCTTTCTTTACTAATGACTCCTTTATCTAAAATATTTCAAGAGTTTAATATGTAAATTTTCTGTCTAAAAATGTGTTGTAATTTTTTTTCTTCTCAAACAATTTTAAAGATTGATAGTAAACTATGTAATATTGTTTTATATATAAATTTATATATATACAGTATAAGCTTAGGGAAAAGGAAAGAATTATTTTGTACTAGCATATATAGACAAATTTTTTTTGATTAAGAGTTTCTTTACAATAAAATCCTTTTTTTTTTCTCTGTTTTCTTTATTCCATTAAAAGTTAAATATATGAAATAAATAAGTTTTCCAAGTTTTTCACTAACTTGAACTTTCCGACACTCAATTTGAGCTCTTTAATATATACAAATGTAAAACGTTTTTTTTTTTATCATTTTGTAAAATCTTTTTAAGAAGTTAGTGCGAAAGTGAAATTAAATCTTTGATTCATGCTGTCTTTCAACAATATGAACCTGGAAGTGGTTTTTATGTTCATCTATTTGGAATGTTTTCTTATTAATTGGGAAAATGAATTTGATCCAGTATGTTAGTGATATAGAACTCTAACCGTGGACGGCTGAAGAACCTCTGCTGCCTTTGGCTGCAAGGAGTCGTTACCCGCAGCAGGCATGCTGATCAGCTAATCCAATTCTTGACAGAATTCAATTTACTTCTTGGTGCATGGTACTTACCTGCAACAAGAAACAATATATAATAGATACCTCTCTTTAAAGAAAGAAAAAAAGTTTAAATATAAAATCTTATATTAGAAGGAAGATACGAATTAATTCTGAATTAAGAAAATTACTGCATCTAAGAAAAGAAATGATTTTCTTTAAGATATTCCTATTTCATTTTGAATTTTTTTTATTTTCCCATTCGGCTACTGAGGCCATCTAGGAGTATATAGATTTTAATTTCAGGAGCTGTGGCTGAATGTATAATGAGTAGCGAGGAGACCAAAGCAGCCGAAAGCAGAAAAGGAAAAATATATTTCTTTCGCTTTATTTCATACACTTATCGACGTTTCGGCCGATATTCCGACCTTCATCTGGACAATGTGCAGTTTGCCTTGGCAACTTTTGACTTATAATATATTGGTAGTTGGTGCACCTCTAAGTTCGAGGCACACAGCACATTGTCCTGATGAAAGACGCGATATAGGCCTTGATCTCCTCACTACTTTTATAGTATTATATTAAATTGTATTATATCGGTGGCAACCTGGTGCCTCGGGGTACCTATCCGAAGTTCTGCTATTTATTGAAATTTTAATAATAAAAATGCTTTTCAATTTTATTCTAAGGACCGTCGCACATAGGAGTATTTGACGTAAAAACCCGATCAAAATAGAAAAACTCAAAGTTCACCTAATCCCAGGTAGAAATTTATCTTAGTCGGACAAGTTATTAGCTTAGAATTAGCTTTATTTAAGCTTAGAGTCTAAGATAGTTTTTTAAGCTTATTTCTAGCTTATTATTAGCTTAATATTAGCTTAATATTAGCTTATTATTAGCTTATTATTAGCTTATTATTAGCTTGTTATTAGCTTATTATTAGCTTGTTATTAGCTTGTTATTAGCTAGTTTCCTTAGGTTGCTGCTATCTTATTTCTAGCTTATTATTAGCTTGTTTTTACCTTATTATTAGCTTGTTTTTAGCTTATTTTTAGCTTGTTTTTAGCTTATTATTAGCTTGTTTTTAGCTAGTTTTCTAAGCTAATTTCAAGGTTCGTTTTTATCTTGGATATCTAGCTTAAAGCAACCTTACATTCCATTGATACTATAAGGTTGTATTGTATTCGAATAAGTAATTACTTTTATCTTAAGGTACTGACCAGGGCCGCAGGCAAACCCCCCCCCCCTCCATAGCACCTGCTCTTCTATCAAATGTATATAAAAAAATTTTTAATTTGAGAAAAATCATTTTGAATAATTATTCTTAATAAATATAAATTTGGCAGAGTATCAGTATATTAAATAAAATTTAAATAATAAATTTTTTAATTACTTAGAATGAGTGTAAATAGTAATCTAATATTATTCTTGAATTTTAACTCTTTTATTTATAATTTAAAAAAAAGACCCCCTGGCTACCTGGAAAAACCCAAAAAGGAAGCATTTGTAAACAAAAAGAATTTACAGTTAGAGTGGACACAGGCAGCTTTGGTCAGGTTAGTCTACTCTAAACTTTAGGCCTGATAGGATCGTGAATTTTTACTTTCTCTTACCTATGTATATATGTAATATATATATAGAGAGAAAGTATTGGATTCATGTCAAAAATTCGATGTCGAGATTTTGATGGATCTTCACGTTTTGAGGTCCCCTGAATCCAAAAAAAGTGGTTTTCGCGACATGGTCTGTCTGTGGGTGGGTGTGTGGGTGTGTGGGTGTGTGGGTGTGTGGGTGGGTGGGGGGTGTGGGTGGGTGGGTGGGTGTGTGTTCACTTTTAAGCATGAAGGAATTGAGCTACGAGGTTGAAATTTTATATTTAAGTTAAACACCCCCCGGGACCGGAAAAATAAGCTTTTAATCAAAATCGGCCAAAGAGTACTAGTACTTTACTGATGTACTTTTTCAGTTTTTTTCGATTTTCTCAAAATTTGCTCCAACGATTTTTTTTTAAATTCAAAAATCAATTATGTTTTAGATGCTCTTTAAAATGTATATTCTCATTTTGCGATTGAAATCTTCTGAAGACCACTTTACTCTTGTGTTTCATAGGAAAGATAGGAAAAATGGTTGCCATGGTAACAAAATATAAATATTTTCCCATACTTATAAATTTTACATCTGAATTCAAATGTACCGTACTGTCGGGAACTAAATATATTTCGACACGAAAAATCTGGTGTGACAAGCACAGTACACAACTTTCGATTACCGAAGGTAAGAGAAAGTTGTGTGCTGTGCGCCAGTCACACCAGATTTTTTTTTAGAATTTAAATTTGTGTTTTAAAAATTCGAGGGGTGCAAACTAATTTTTTAAATATCTCTTTTGCCCCCCCCCCCCCCTGAAAGACGCTATTCATCATTTATGTAAGTATATTTATTACATATAAAATAAATAAGAAATAAGCTTAAATGATTAAATTTTTTTTTTTAGATTTTTAGGTCCAGTGCTAAGTGCTTGGTTTCATAAAGAATATAACATGGTGATTTATTAACTGCATGTTTTAAAAATAAATATATATTGATAAATTATGTGATTTCTCATTTTTTGTAAAAAGTGGACTTACACCACTTTCAAAATAAATGGTCCATATATATGTATTTTATATCTTTTGTTTGTGTTGGAAAAATATTTTAAATAAAAATTTTATTTTTTGCAAATACTTTTTTTTAACTCAAAATACCATACCTTGCCCTTAGCTAGTTTTGTTAGCTAATTCCAAGCTTATTTTAAGCTAACAAGACAACCTTGCCCTTAGCTAGTTTTGTTAGCTAATTTTAAGCTTATTTTAAGCTTATTTTAAGCTAATTTCAAGCTTATTTTAAGCTAACAAAACAACCTTGCCCTTAGCTAGTTTTGTTAGCTAATTTTAAGCTTATTTTAAGCTAATTTCAAGCTTATTTTAAGCTAACAAAACAACCTTGCCCTTAGCTAGTTTTGTTAGCTAATTTTAAGCTTATTTTAAGCTAATTTCAAGCTTATTTTAAGCTAACAAAACAACCTTATTTTTAGCTAGTTTTTTTAGCTAATTTTAAGCTAATTCGGTAAGCTTGCTGCTAGCTTAGAAAAGCGTTACAAAATAAGCTTAAACTAAGCTAATTTTGTTAGCTAATTTTAAGCTTAAACTTAGAAAAATTAGCTTAATATTAGCTAATTTTAAGGTTGAATTTCTACCTGGGATGCTACCCAAAATGGATGTTTCTTCATCTACTATAACCGGCTTATTGGAATCCAGCCCCCCGACCCTTCCGGGTCGGCTATCTGGTCACAATGACAGTCGGAACCCAGTCATTGTTTTAACTGCTTGTCTTGTTTTTAGGCGCTCTCATTTTCGTTACTCAGTTTTTGTGCAAAATGTCTTCATGCGGCGGTCAACAGAAAAAAAAACGACTTGAATGTGGAAATTGAAGGTAAGCTCTCTATATTACAGTATATTTGATTCAGTTTAAACGTAATTATCACTGTTTTTTATCAATATCAAAAGTCGCTTTTTTTGAACATTTTTTTAAAGAAAATTTCAGACAAATTAGTGTTTTTGTTTATGTGTCGCGGCTTGTCGCCTCAAACTTTTTATATGGGCATAAAGTTTAGTCTTTTAGGATGTAGAAACAAGAAAAACATTTCACCCCAACTCACCCCATATTTTTTTATTAGACTTTAAAGTGAACGAGGGAACAGAATCATTAAATCGATTTAGTATAATTTTAGTTTTCTTTTGTTATAGATCCTTTGGGAAGAGTTAAAAAAATTACCAGAATGGAGTTATATGATATTTTGAAAGAGTTCAAAGGGAAAAAAATAGAAGAAAAAATGAATTTGATGGAAGAAAGATTCATTCAACTAACTTCATGTCCTCCCGAAGAACGGAGTCCCTCGTTCACGTTAAAATACTATAAAAAAATATGGGGTGAGATGGGGGGATATATTTTTCTTGTTTCTACTTCCTAAAGGACTGAACTTTATGCCCAGATAAAAGTTTGAGGCGACAAGCCGCGACACATAAACAAAAACACTAATTTGTCTGAAATTTTCTTTAAAAAAAACGTATAAAAAAGCGACTTTTGATATTTATAAAAAACATTGATAATTACGTTTGAACTGAATCAAATATACTGTAATATAGAGAGCATACCTTCAATTTCCACATTCAAGTCGTTTTTTTTCTGTTGACCACCACATGAAGACATTTTGCACAAAAAACTAACGAAAATGAGAGCGCCTAGAACCAAGACAAGCAGTTGACACAATGACTGGGTTCCGAGTGATGTTATGACCAGGTAGCCGAACCGGAAGGGTCGAGGGGGGGACTGGATTACTATCAAGGACGGATACAAGGGAATAACCCCCCTCCACGAAATTTGAAAAAAAAAAAAAAAACTACTTTTTTTCGAAAAAAATTTTATTTTTAATGTAAAATTTTAAAAATTAATACCTAAAAATTTGATTTGTACGCGTATTTATATTCTTATATAAGGAAAATAATAAATAATTGGCCAGAATGCGCCTTTAAATTTTCCGAAATTAAGAAAAATTGCGTTGTGCGACCAGTCACACCAGGTTACCCCCCCCCCCTCCCGAGAAACACCTCTGGATCCGTCCTTGATTCCAATAAACCGGTTATAGTAGATAAAGAAGCATCCATTTTGAGTTTTTCTATTTTGATCGGGTTTTTACCTCAAATACTCCTATGTGCGTCGGCCAAAAATAAATTATTTTGCATGTTATCCGTTTATTTGTAGATATTTCGATCCCAATGAGATGGAATCATCCTCTGTACAAGTAACAGATGTTTTGCAAATCGTTAATTTCTCCCATCCCTGAATGCAATTCGTAATAATGAATTATTTAAAAAAAATTGCATTCATGAAATGCTCATCTACTTTGTCATATTGTATGGGAGAAATTAACGCAAAACATGTTACTTGTACTGAGGATGATTCCATCTCACTGGGATCAAAATATTCTACAAATAAACGAATAACACGCTAAATTATTTATTTTTGGCCGAAGGTCCCTAGAATAAAATTGATTTTTCCTTACGGCCATCTACAAATAAAAATGCTTTTGTATTTTGATTATTAATTTATTTTTTTAATATAGTGAAAAGATCACTTATATGATGATTTAGTAAAGTTTTTTTATTATCTATTAAGCACACAAGTTAAAGACATCTTAAATCTGAATATATTCAAGAGAGATGCGAAGAAAATCTTTTTCGGTTCCTGGGGCTTTTTTGACTATGAAATAATTCTATTAATATCGATTATTATTAACTCATTATTTCGATAATAATAATAAGCGTTATCCAGTCTTTTATATTTTTTAAAAATGATTTAAATTGTTTATCTTATTCCAACTTCCTCATGCCATTTGGATACCAAATGGCTTAAATAGAAATGCCTGGACCCCCAAAAGATATAATAAATAATAACGGTTTTCGTAAAAGTCTTATATGGGCTAAAGTTGCCGAAAAGACTGTGTGAACGTGTGTGTGAGTGTGAATGAGAAAAAAGTATGAGTTAAAAAAAATAATAATAATAATAATTAACAATAAAACAATAAAATTAATTCATTATTAATATAAGCTTACTATATATTTTAAGTTCAGAGATATAATAATAACCTACATATGAAATATCTAAAATTTAATCTCTTGAAGAATTGTTCTTGGTCCTTCTCAATGGTAATCCGAAATCAGAATCATCTATCTCACAGCTTAAATTCTTTTAAACATGAATTCCCATTTATAAGCAATAAAAAAAAAATTGTTCAATATCCTCTTATCCGCAAATAAAATTGAAAAAAAATCCCATCTTAATGTTCATCTCATCTCTATGATTTATGAAGTACCTGATATTAAATTATTGCTCATCTGTTTCAATTTATCACAAAAGGAAGAGAGGCGGGGTTGAATGTTTTGAAACAGAGAGCAGCCGGGTGGGGGTGGCTGACTGTCTTGGCTGTTCCTTCGTATTTCACAATTTTTATCATTTATCGACGTGAACGTAAACTCGATTTTCATAATCGCATGGAACCAGGAGGCATTTCAATATACTTTGGAAAATATCGAGAACACTTTGCTGGCTGCTTGGCCAAGGGAAAAAAAAACACATATACACACGTACATTCTATGTGTATGTAAGCTGCCTGTATTCTTTGGTCTTATAAATTTCCAGGAGTTTGCTTTTCTTTTACAAAGAGTATAGAGATGATGGTAATGTTATGAAAAAAGAGAGAGAAAAAAAAAGTTTGAATATGAAAAAGTGTGACTGACATAGAAACTCCCTTCAAACATCAATCGGGGCTTTGCCTAAGTAATTTTTGAAGGGAAATGTATTATAAAAGGCGGTGGGGCTATCACATAAAAGAAAACAAAAAAAGAAAAACATTTGATCGAAATGGATCCTGAATTTTTTTGTTTTTGTTTATAATATAAAAACTTGTTAAAGTTTTTGTATCGAAAAAAAAAAAAAAATTAATAAAAATTTATAAAATTCATAATAAAAAAAATTTTAAATCAACAATCGGAAGATTCCCTACATACATTTATCAACTAACCACTATTCTGGAATGGGCAAGCAGGATTGCAATCCTTTTGGATTTAAATCCGAAAATTTGATCCGATCCAGGATTTTCAGATCTGAATCGAAATATAAAATTACAACCTCTTAGCTTATTTCCTTCATACTTAAAAGTGTCCACACACACCAATTTGTGGGACCCACTTTTTTCACTCAGGGGACCTCAGGACGCATATCCATCAAAATCTCGACATCAAATTTTTTGACATGATCGCAATACTTTCTCTCTCTAATTCATATATAGGGTAAGAGAAAGTAAAATCCGTTTCTTCTAAACGGCAAGCGACTTTTATCTCTCGAAGGGGGAAATGCCGGATAGAAAAAATACTACTAGATCAAAACAAAGAAGTTAGGGCATCCGATATTTGAATTTAATTTGGCAAAAGTAGTTTAAAACTATATAATCTGAATTTTGTCATAGAGTTTTTATGACGCTTATTGAATTTTACAATACAAAAAGGAAAGACGAAAAAAGAAGCCCCAGCTGGCGAGCGTGAAACAAAACAAATTGGCAACGAGGCGTTTTTACTTATTCAATAAATTCCCCCTCCCTCTTCCCTTTGGTGCAGTCAGAGATTTCCAACATTCATTCATTCATGAAAGAATAGAAGAGACACTCGTTTATTTCACTTATGTCTATTGCAAAACAATACAATTTTATTATGTTGATGAAAAATTTTATTTTATTAAGCATTTTATATATTTTGGCCAAAAAATGAATTTTTATTTTTCTCATACATTGTAAGTTTATATGCGTAGAGAAAGTAGCGTAACTTTTGGTGTAAATTAAATATCAAAAATATTAAATTTAATAGGCCTATATATTCTGAAAGGCTTCCGTGACTGAGTGTGTACGAAGATAACCAAGATAAGTTTTTTCGAGTTAAGTCGAAGTGGTTGTTACTCGACGTTTCGGCTCTCCTTTTGGAGCCATGCTCTTTTATAACTTAGTACTTAAAATCATTATTTTTCTAATGAAGACTTGAAAAGGAAATTTTTACATTTTGAGGCCCGCGGGCCTGATGTTGGACAGCCCTGATCTAGAGGAAAGTTGGTTGTGTGTTTCTGTTTTGATTTGGGTAGACATTTTTGAGGATTCTTATTTATTTAATTATTATTCCTAAAAAAAAAAATAATTGCATTTTTTCAAAGTATAGTGCAAAAATAAAATAATATTTTAATTATATTCTATCATATATAATAGTGTTTTTTTTAAAAGGTGCGTTAATTTCTTGGAGCAGCATATACGGTATTATCATATTCAAAAAAAATTTCCATGATTAGATAAAATTTTCACACTTTTATCGGTTGTCAGCAAAATTACTTTTTAATCTTTTACGTATGCTATATTCCCAAGTACATGTATGTTTCCGTTGAAATGCATACAGATTTTATCATATACATCTTTATTTAATTACAAATCTCTGAAAGTTAAAGAGAAATTGATTCTCTCTCGAGATGAGATGACTGTCAACCTCTCTGCCTCTGTACCATTCATTGTTTATCTGTTATCAAAAGCAGCTCGTCTACTGCTGGGTGCAAATCATTTTCATACAAAGTATTCTTTGTTTCGAGGGACGTCAGTTGGCTTTCGGTTTTATCGACTTAATGGTAGAGCAACGATTGCACCCGGACGACGGCCTTCACGAAATGGAGGTAGTCGTCGGG